>JAVDBV010000429.1:0-28885 GCA_032619315.1 Piper longum
GGGTTATATATATATATATATATATATATATATATATAACCCTGAAGCCGTGAGAATCTGCTCGGCCTTTCGATTCCGATTTCTTTTCTGGTGAGTCTTTTTCTTTCCTGGTAGGTGTTTTCTGTGAGAAGATTTGGAAAAACCTTTTAAATTTTATTCATGTTTTTTTTGGTGATCGATTCGTTTGTTTAAACTTTTTGATGATGTCTTGGATTCATACAAAGATTGGGAAGGAGAGATTTCGATTCGTTGATGCCGTAGAGCTATTTTGCAGTTCTTTTCAGATTTGATTTTTTTTTAAAGACGAATGGGGCTTTTTTTTTTTACTAGATTTCCAAGATAATTTATAAATTTTTGTTTGCTAAAATGATTTTCGTACCTGCAATTTTCCTTGATCCGAAAGATCGTCATGCGTTTTTTTTTTCTTTTTTCTTTTAATCCAACCCCCTTAGCGATTGTTTGTTTGAACAATTTTTGTGGAGATTTGCCTTTTTGGAGGTTGTAATGTCGATTGTTTTGGTGGGGAATTGAAAGTCGTATTCCGACTTCTCGATGGTTTTTCAACATCTTTGTTCTTGACGACGATGACTTGCAGGGAATTCTTCTTCTTCTTTGTATAAACCATGCCCTTTATCCTTTGCTTGTTGATATGTTCTGTTGTCCTGGTATGGCTTCATTTGTCTATTGCTTTGCAATGGGGGAAAATGTATAGTATAGAATTGCCTGATTTTATATTGCATCGATTATTGTAGTTGTTGTTTCTTGCACTGAGCATGATTTTATGCCTGAATCCTTGGCTTGATTTAGTGAAGTTTATTATGGAACTTATGGGGTTGGATTTTATTGTTTCTGCAAATTGTGTATGTAACAGAACAATATTTATTGTACTCCCTGTCTATTTGGAAGCTATCATCAAGCATTCATATTTATTCTGAACGAATTTGTGCCGTTTCTTTTGCAGTGTGCAGTGTTCTTGTTGTGAGTCGACGTAATGGAAGAGGTAACGAGTTCCGAAACCTCTTTCTCGGTTGCTACAATTTTTTTTAATGTGGTATGCCCGTTTCTTTATTTAGCTTCATTCCTGTTGATATGCGTGTTCTGCCTTTTCAGGATGGTCACAAGGTTGTGTTGCATGTATATGACCTAAGCCAAGGGCTTGCTCGCCAGCTTTCAACCGCATTTTTGGGGAAGGCTATTGACGGCATTTGGTAAAGCATTATATCTATGTTGTGCAGCTTGGAATGTTTTTTTTTTTTAATTAAAGATGAATTTGTGTACTGTATGATCATTCTTGTTTAACTTAAGGAATACTTCGTGTAAGTTGTTTTCACGAAGCATGACAGTGGTGATTAATTTCTAGCATTATCTTTCACTGTGTCAATGGTGGAGAATTCATTGAATCCTCTTCGTTAGGGTCCACATTTTTTAGGTCAATATCATTCTTTTATGCTTTTTATTATCAAGTAAGTTAGATATGTTCTAACGAACAGGTCGTTGTGTTGAAAACGTGAATTAAGGGTTCTGTGTTTCCTATGAAAAATGATTGCTGTAAATTATAATGGGTGTTTATCCATACGCAGGATCTTTTTCCTCTTCTGATAGAAGGATTTCTTCTGTTTTCAGGCACACAGGAATTGTTGTGTATGGAAATGAGTATTATTTTGGCGGAGGCATCCAGCACTCTCCTGTCGCTGCTACACCATATGGAAAACCAATGCGAGTTGTAGACTTGGGTGTGACTCATATACCAAAGGAAGTTTTCGAGGAGTATTTAGTGGAAATTAGTCCTCGATATACCTCTGAGACGTATAATTTATTTAAGCATAACTGCAACAATTTCAGCAATGAAGTTTCCCACTTTTTAGTGGGCACAACTATTCCAGATTACATTATCCAGCTTCCAGAGGAAGTCATGAATAGTCCTATGTGGCCAATGATAAGTATGTATTCTTCCTGTGTTATCTTGTTCTTGATATTGATTGATTACATTTATCCACCATTTTGATATTAAACTTTTGTTGTCTTTTGTTGCAGTGCCTATGGTTCAGCAGTTGGAAACTACTTTGAGGGTTGGAGCAGTACCTCAGGCTCCTCAGTTCAGGCCAAATTCCTCTCCTGCGCAGAGTTCTCCACCCAAGGCGAGTGTTATTGCCAGTTTAACTAGTGCCCCCAATTTGTCAGCAAGAGATGCTTCCACTGCTAAAGCGCCTGCTAGGCTGCTGGCCGCAAAGGAGGAAGCCGCCACTAGTGATACGAGCACCGAGACTGCTAAAATTGCCACTACGTCTGGTTCGACTAAGAAGATGACTGTCAATGAAGTTTTAAAAGATCCCTTACAAGAAGCTCGTGGCAAAGTGCAAGAAGAAATATGCCGTGAATTTGCGGCAATCATGGCAACGGGGACACTGCGAGCAAGCGAGGCCGCGGCGCTTGCAGCTAGAAGGGTCATGGAAAGGCACGGACGCTTGAACATTGCAACTCCGCAGAGTTGATAGTTTTTGTTCTCTTTTGGAAATGGGTGATTTCTTCAAGTATCCGTGATATTGTCATTAGATTAAGCTGCGTTCTCATTGAATAGATGCAGCTTTATTGGCGTTAGATTAAGCTGCGTTCTCATTGAATAGATGCAGCTTTATTGGCGTCTTCATTACAAATTGGATTGTGATTGCATAAATGTTGACTTCATATTTTGATTTAGATAAGCACATAATTCTTGCCTGTTCAGGTATAATGCGAATTACATTTTTTAGTGAATTGTCATTTAAATCAGGGATGAAGGATGTGTGATATTACATACATAGGCAGGGAACTTCTTGATTTCATAACGAGAATATAGGGTGATACTTGGATATGCCACTGAATGTTAAACTACAGATATTGGGTTTTATCTAATTGGATATGCCACCGAATGTTAATTCCGCCCCACCCCCTCCTCGGCCACTTTCTTTGCAGCAGCAGCAGTGGGAGGAAATGGGCAAATTTAACTTGTTTTTAATTTAAGTTATTATTACAAAAAAGATTCTTAAAAATATAATAAAATATTATAAAATAAAATAATTTGAATTTTAATAGATTTTTTATTTTATTTTATTTTATATTTTTTAGATGTATTTTATAATATTAATTCGAATTGGGAGAATTATATTTTTATTATAAAATTATCATCGTTTCAATTTTTTTTACCAACCTTCTTTTATCGATTAATATACGTCATTATTGTTGGCGACCTCACTGTTGCGCACCATTGATAAAAAATTATCTCGATCTTATTTTAGTTAATATTATAAAATATATATTAAAAAATATAAAAAATATAGTAAAATATTATTAAATATCATAAATAATATTTTTTAAGATGTATTTTATAATATTTGACTAAAATCAAAAGTGGGTCAAATTTTTATTAAGAAATTATTTTATTTTTAAAAAATTATTTCGTAATATTAACTCAAATCAGGCACAAGTTATATTTTTTCTATGAAATTATTTTATTTTATTTTTTAAAAATTTATTTCGTAATATTAATTCGATTTAGGAGTAAATCACGTTTTTATTATAAAATTATTTTATTTTTTAAAATTTATTTCATAATATTGACTATAAAAATAAATTAATTTTTTATTACGAAATTATTTTAATTTTAAAAAAATTATTTTGTAATATTGAATAGAGTTGGAAAAAAATTAAATTATTATAATAAAATTATTTTATTTTTTTAAATTTATATTTTTTCATTGTGGGTGAAGCAATCCAATACAAAGATGAGGACGTGATCATCATCTTTTTCTCCGATCTCTACATTAGCTCATCAAGTTTCGATCAAAGATTATGTCCCAATTCAGTCAGAACAATGACAATTTGCTCGAGCTGGCCGACGCTTTCTCTGGTACTTCGTTTGAGTGTAACCTTGACCACTGTCACTGCTAGAGAAGTTGCTGCTACATAAAACCAGAGTGAAGAAAATTTGGCGGCGGCGGGGGTTACTACGGCAAAGGTACGGTGGTGGTCTTGGTATGAAGGGAAGATGCGATGGCTGTGGTGGTTATATCAAGGGTGGTGGGGTTGGTAAGAAGGGAGCTAAATTCGATGGCGGTGGTGGTTACGGTAATAAGGAAGGAATCGGTGTTGGTGGCGGTTATGGTAAAGGTTTAGGAGGTGGTGGTGGTTATGACAAGGTGGTGCTTTTGGCGTCGGCTACGGTGGTGGGTTTGGTGAGAAGGAAGGATATGGCGGTGTCGGCGTTAAGGACGGCTACTTTGGTAAGGGAGTTGCGTATGCCGGCGGGGGTGGTGGTGGGGGCCTGGGATAGGTATTGGATACGGAATCGGCATTGGCAAGGGCGACGGCTTTGGCCGCGGCGGGTATGGGAAGGGAGTAGGACCTGGAAAGGGAGGAGGTTATATTGGTGGATTTGGCGGCGGCTGCGATGGTGTTGGCTATAGCAATGGCGGCGGCGGCGGTGGCCGTGATAGTGGCTATAGTCGAGGCGGTAGCTGCGGAGGTGGCTATGGCGGCTGTGGGGTGGCTATAGCGGCTGTGGGGTGGCTATAGCGGTGACATAATCGGAATTAGAAGTGGCCACTGAGAGTTTTCCCTTCTATCACCCGTTGCATGCAAGAAAGGGTGCTATCTTTAAGGTTTCATACTTGTTTGCTCTAATTAATTCATTTAAAAAGACTAATAGAGGTATTAGCTAGTTGGTTCCAACTTCCAAGTATGTCTATAGTTGCTTAATAACAAAATGAAAGCCTTCAACTATGTTTATATAATTATATATGTACTTTCTCTTTTTTATCAACTAAATGGCGGATTGTTTGTAGGATGGCACTATAACTTAATGCATGCAACATGTTTGTAGGTTGCTTTTCAATTCTAGGTGCTGTTAATGTTTTCCTCTTGCTTGGACATTTACAAAGGTCTTTCTTTGGAATGTCTTGTAGTTTAATTAAAACCTCTTTCTTCAATCTAGATTTGATGTTAGAATAAAACTTACAATTGTTAGTCAATCTTCGTGTGTAATGGTGGATAATATGTTTGTTACTGTATAGAAAATGCATCTACCTTCCTTTTAGCCTAATGCTTGTAACATGTTTGCTGTTTTACTACTTAGTTCTAGTTGTTGTTGTTGGCATTGAAAGTCTTGGAGGAAGCTTGTCGTCCTATTTCTCATGCAACTACAAGTTTTTTTTAAGCTTGTTTGGGCAGTCAGAAAAACTGGAAGATTACAGGGGGAAACCATTTCACTCCAAATTTTGTCTTTTCAAGCTGTTTGGGAACTATCGCAATGCACAAGTATGCGAAAAAGAGTTAAATATGCTAATCTGTGGCAATCGAACTGGTGCGAAGATTATATACAAATTGAATGTTTGAATTGGTTATTATGCATTTCAGTTGCACCAGGCCTTTTTTAACATAAAAAACATGATGTTTTATGATCAATTCTACAGGTCCGAGATCTTGATTTTGGCATACAAATTGTTGTCTCGGAAATAGTCCATGAATCCGATGGCCTCGCTATGAGTTCTAGAAATGTTCGCCTTTGGCCCAAGGACAGGGAAAACGTTAAACTCTGCACATCATGAATAAGACGACGCTCTTCTTTGACATAAACAAGAAAGCAAAAATTACATATTTGGATTGGACTGTCCTCCATATTTTGTAGGCGCTGTCCATTAATCGGTCCTTGTTAAAAGCTAAAACTGCTGCAAAGGGGAAAACTTCTTGCAGAGAGTTGGGGGAATTGGTTACTCGAGCCATAGTTGATGCTGGAGGTCGGTTGGATTATGCTGAGGTTCGTATCTTAATTTTCACCATTTTATGCTTGAAATGTGCTAACTCAGCAAGAAAGAAAGGCAAAAAAAATAGAGAAGGCTCTCGTATCTATGTTAGTTCTCTGATTCTTGGTCTTGGTCATCTAAACAAATTTGATGGTGTTTATTTGCCCTTAACAGATTGTAGACCCTGAAGATCTGCATGCTCTGGTGGGAATCAAAAGTGCAGCTGTTTTCTGTGTTGCAGCTTGGTTTGGAAATGTCAGGTTGATCGATGACATGGAAATAAGCTGTTGAGAAAGGAAAATACGGCAACTTTCCCATGGTCAGATAAATAAATTGGATACCACCACTGCGCAAATAATTTTTAACCGACCAAAGTAAAACGAGTTCATTTCATCAGCTCATAGTTTGATGATTCATGTTAATAGGACGGTATTATGCATTTATCATGCTTTGTCCTTTTCTTTTCGATAAAACAGTAATGGCATTTCTCATCCCACTAACTATGCTCGGAAATGAAGTATTACGTAAAACTTTTCTTATGTAGTGTAAGATTTCTAGCTAGTTTTTGAACCTCAAACATCTAAAGAACTAAGGGGATGCAAATGTGTTTATCCATTAAAAAAGTATGATCAAAATTCTTTCTGAAGCCTTTCATTTTAAATCACCAGAGAACAACTTGCATATCATTCTATACATGCATATCGTACAAACAATGGCAACTTTCTTCAAAGATCAAACCGGTAGCCTCTTGAAGCAAAGGAAAAGCTAGACAGACAGGCATTCAGAAACGGGGAATTACGCGAAACCATAAAAAAAAAAAAAACTAATAGCAACTGTGAAAGCATTAACATTTGAAGCCATGACAAACCGACAAGACGATGATAAGTATCAGTGCGATGATGATCCCAAGGACAACAAGCTTTATCTTCATGTTCTGCAGCCACATCTTTCTCCTCATCTTAGTTCCTTGCGAGCGGAAGTCTTGCGCCTGCGAAACATTGAAGCTAAATCAATAAACAGGAGGTACCTCAAATGTCTAACACTTTTTAATCAGTCATTGGCGACAAGTATCATTTTGAAGTTAACAACTATCAAGGCACAGCCATTTTAAAGAGAATGCAGCCGAGTTAACCATCAAATCAAATTAGAACAAAGACCTGAAACGTTGAGTGGATAAAGATACTTAAATGCTCTTACATGTTAATTAAGCATTTTATAGATGTCAAATTCCTCTACAGAGCAAAATGGCAGCGTAGACATTTCAAAAAGTCCATTATTTTCAACATTGTTAAAACAAATGCGGATTTAGGCCAGTTATCATTGATAAAAATAAATAGTAATCCAATTTGCAACAGTATGTGGTTAGATAACTTTTTATTTTGTATATGAGTCAGACAGGACTACACTTTATCATTCGATCCAAGGAAGGAATATCCACATAAATTTCCATGGTCTACATTCATCTCAATAGTAATGGGAGAGAAATTACCAACCTGTGACCGTAAATTTTCAGTTTTATCCACCAAAAGCTCAATTTTCTCTCCTCGGTCAAGAACCTTCATAAAAAACAATCATTTTAAACAACCACCGAGCAATAACTATATATTTAGGGGCATATTTTTGAAAAGCTGGTATCAATGACTATAGAACTAACAATGCCAGAGAGAGAAAAAATATATTGATAATAGCTCTGTCAAATACAAAAATACATTGAACCGAACCTTCTCAATATTTTCCATCATCACTCCTTTCACTTCAGAAACCTGGGCCTTTACTTTAACAAGCTTGCTAATTTCGTCCGGATGGTCAGCGCAATATTGCATGTGTTCTTTAAGTTTTGACCTGCAGGTTGAACAGAACTTTTCATCAACCAGAAACAATTCCGGCTTGCAAATTACCACCATCAGGGTTTCCTCCTTTTTGTTATATTGGAGAGCATTATTTCCTTACTCATAACTTACTTACATCACTTACCCATATTCCTTATTAAGACTGTTGGCAGCGGCAGCTGCAGCCTTTCCTCCTCCATATCTTTTGCTAAAATCATCCTTGACTCTCTCCAGAAATGCAACTGGAACCTGCCTGCCAGAAGACTCCACCGCGACGACACAATAGGCTGCACCCAGTAGCAAAAAGTTTGAGCATTTAATAAACAAGTATTTGTGGAAAATTAAACAAAAATCTACTTCGTTTCTAACTCCATCTAAATGTGGAATCATTCAATTAGTAAAGAAAAAATTCACTTCACCATCGAACCATCCATGCCTAACTGAGATAAGACATAGATAATGATGGTTAAGATTGGAAATTTCCACCATAGATCACATGTTTTTAAACATTTAAGAAACAATTATTTATAAAAAAACACTAAAAACACATTGCGTTGATTTGCAAACCCTTCTAAATGTGAAAGCAGCCAACTGGAGAAACAAAATCTTCATTCCACCTACATGACCTATGCACGGTACACTGATATAAGACAAGACAATGATAGTGGGAAGGCCACAACGAATCAGCCATTCATTCAGAGTTGCAAAATTTAAAATTCCACCTTAAATAACATAGAGTTAACAGGATTGTGGGCATTTAAGAAGCAAAGAATTCAAAACCTTAGATATGCATTTTTAGTAAGTACAAATACATCTAAACATGAAATCAGATCTTCAAACCACCAACGGCTTCTCCACGTCAAACTGAGATGGTGAACGAGGCAATCGGCAAGAGGCCAAAGTCGCCAAATTTGAAATTTCCACAATAAAATCACATCACAAGTCGCAATATTTGAAATTTCCACAACAAAATAACATCATCGTCAACAGAGCATTTCGGAAACAATTCTGTGAAAGTATTAAATGCGCTTTGACCAAAATCTTCACCTCTTATGGTGATAGTTTGAGAGGACAACAAACCAATCAGCCATGCACCCAAAGTTATAAAATCAGAAATCTCCAAGCATAGAATCACATGATCTCACAAACTTCAAATATGAAACCGATCCAACCACCCAACCAACGCATCCAATTCACAACTTACCAAAATAGAAAACAGAGCAATCAATCATCCATCCAAGAGGAACACAATATGGCGTTCCCACCATGTAATCACATGATCATTAGCATGATTTTGAAGCATAAATGAAACTAATTTGTTCCAACATTAAACAAGAAGCCATCCACCGCGAAAATAACAAGAACAATGCTCGGTATTGTCACCTTGCGTTTGTATAGAATAGAATGACGGTTGAGAGGACAAACCAATCATCTAAATTTCAAATTTTGAAATTACCACATAAATATTATTTTTCTGAACGTAAAACCCATCGAAACGACCCAATTCACAAATTACCAAAATCAAAGAAACAGCTGAAACTCAAAAAAAAGAAAAGAAAAAACAGAAACGAAACCGACACGAAGCAAGCAGAAGCAAAATTTGCCATTCCCACATGATCGTTACTATAACGTTGAACAAGCCATACGAAAAAACGAATTCATGAATCGCCAGATCAAACAAAGCCAACAATCAGACACAGAATCGGGCATGGAATTAGAAAGGACCACGGAAAGAAAGGAGTACCATAGCCATCCTCGACGAGGTAGTTGAAGGTGTGGCCGTCGCAGGTGTAGGTGAACTTGTTGTTGCTGGTGGGGAGCTTCTGGAGGCATTGGGCGGCGACGGTGGTGAAATTGCCGGAGAACTCCGTGTACTCGGCCAGGATCACGCTACCCCTCGCAACGAAGCTATAGATCAGCGTCTGCTGCCCCATCCCCTTCCCGGCTCTTACTCCGGCGGCGGCAACGGCGGCGACGGCGTCCGAGAGCAATATATAGAGGAGGAGCGAAAATGGTGGCGACGACGACGGTAAAATTATTGTCCTTATTTATTTTTAATTTTCTTTTTTCAGTTTCGTTTAGGCTTTGTGGACCCAAAAATTCCACGTGTCATTAATTCATTGGACAGAGAAAAAAGGCCAATCTATCTATCACTTCCACTGTTTAAATCAATTGCTTACCCAGCCCTCTTATTATTAGTCTAAATTATTAGAATTAATAAAATTTAATTATTGATTATGGCTAATTTGTCACTCTATTAATTGTAGTGAACAGTTACTATAGCAAATCAGCTCCTCCTTATTTATATTATATTTCTTATTTAATAATATAATCAATAATGTGTATAAAACTTTTGGTTTTAAAATAACGATGTCTCAAAACATTTAACGTAATGCAAAATACTAAACCCTGAAAAGTTAGTTTCATATGGGGGCAATTGTTTGTATTCATGATAAATTTATGTGTTTATGGATACGTCCATGATCCTTCCCTAGGTTCATAAATTATGTGGCACTAAGTGATGCATGATTTTTTTTTTGTTCCTATGTTGAAATTTTAATTGGTAAATGTCAAGGCTGTTAACTTATTAGACTTAGGTCCTTGCCTTAAGGTGGAAGGGAAGGCAATTAAAGCGGTGGGCGACCTAATTGAACCACCAGGCACCAACAACAAACACAGGAATCTATATGTGTTCCTTGTCATGATCATCTGACGAAGGTCGTTAATCTATTGCAATTGTCACCCAATTATTAACTATACATCACAGCAAATAAGTTTTTAGAAGTGATCAATAACCTCTTATATTAAATATTATGGTTGGTTAGGGGTGGAAACAAGGTCAAATAAAATGCACATAAAGATGCAATGAGACTTGCAACTAAGATTTGCTTGAATAAGACCGAAGTTAGTCAACCCCTGCACTAGTTTCTAATAAAAGCACTTATTTATTATTCAAATAACTAAATTATCCTAGATATTTAATTAGTGGGTGATTTATTTAAAGCTGACACTACCCAATAGAGTAAATATGACACATTATTAATAATGATTGATGGATATCATCATAAAGAGCATCTCTTGGGAAACATGTCAAACTCTCGGTTTGAAAAAACAGGAACAAAATATGGACCGGGGCTTTTGAAACAAAAATCGACAATGCAAAAATAAAATATTAAAAGCTCAACCGACATATTTGTTTTTAAAAAATTTAATTTATTCCTGCGCCACAGTCATCAAGGGGTGGTGGCGCAGTTGGCTAGCGCGTAGGTCTCATAGCTTAAGAGAGTTATCCTGAGGTCGAGAGTTCGAGCCTCTCTCACCCCATGCATTTTTCTGCCATGTTTCTCCCTGACGGACATATCTAGATTCCACTTGTACGCATTCAAGACGTTCATAAATCTAAGAAGTAAGTCCAGAGTACACGACTGCTTATTCCGTAACCATTACCAGTGATACACTATTATAATGAAATTTTCAGAAATGTACAGTGGTAGATCTCCAATTCATCGCAAGTATCCACCATCTCCAGAAACATCAAAATAGAAAAAAATAATCAAGTGGGAAGGATTTGAAAAAAGACTTGAATACACGGAAACGTCAAAATAAAGGCAAAGATCATGTAACCCATATAAAACTTGTTAAATTTTAACTTTGATACGTGGTGTCAAGTATATAATATATTATTTATTGAAATATTAGTATTTATTTTTCTTCTCATTATGAGTATATATATTATATTAGAGACGGATAAAGTTGTTATATATATATATATATATATATATAATATGTGTTTGGACCCAAATAAGTATTGTGAATTTATTTATAAAGTTTAAATCATATTTTAGGTTTCTTAAAATTATTTTATATTGTAATATATGAAAGGTAATATTTAACTAAAAAAAACATATCGCTATGATTCATGTATAATATACTTCTTTTGAAGTATTAGTATTTTGGATAATATTATACATAATGATATATGTTAGTGAGAGAATGTTAGAATTTTTATTTTAACTTTATGTAATCTTCATTATATATAATTTATTTATTATTATTCAAATATATTAATTAGTGATATAATTAAGAATAACCACCATTACATGATTATTCCTCTAATTTTTTTACAAGAGAAGTAAAATATAATGTTTTTCTTTAGGGTTCTTAATGTGGGTAATTTTTTGTCTCTATATGCCATCACTTTGGAAGTGCAACAGATCAAAAAATTTTAAGAACATTTGTAAAAATCTATTTTGTGAAAATGTAATCTATTTATTGCAAATATTTATGATGGATTTACATGTAGCACTTTGTTCCTACTCATTCTATCTAAAGAAAATCTTTATACTGTTGGGTTTATTTCACATCAGTTATAAATGATCTTAGTGATTTATATATAGCCTAATGTGAATGTTTTATTTTTTAAATTAACTTTTGAATTAAGAGATACTCGTGACACCTATTGTAAGTCTATTTTATGAGTCCTTCAGGCTCAATAATGGTATCAGAATTTGGTTGGGGGCTAAAAGGGACAAAAAAAAGAATCAGAGTCAGGTTACGATCTTGAGAGATTTGATGTTTGACTACACTGATTATAATGATTTAAGGGAAGTTTGAGAGATTTAGTATTTTCCTACACCAATCGGAATCTCTTTAGTGGGTTCTACTTAATAATTTAAGGAGAGTTTGTCAAATAATGATAGTTTCGGGGATGGTAAATGTGTAAAAGGGAGTTGTTAAATTTATCTCATATCGATTTGTGGATGATCTTGGTGACTTATAGATAAGCTAATCAGAAAACCCTATTCCTTGAATTAATTTTTGAATTTAGAGAGACCCGTTACATCTATTACAAATCTCTTTTGAAGACAAAAGAGCCTATCAATGATATCAAAGCTTGATTAGGAACGCAAAGGGGCCGAAGATGTACAACTAGGGGTATGCAAAACGACTACAAGATGAATTTTCGATCAAATTGAATTAATCAAGACCGAATCCCAAGAAACAGTTGACAACCCGTCAATGTACCCACTTACCTCCATCGGGCAAGACTTAGTTGCAGAGGAGGAAATAGAACTCCTTCTTGGACGAGTCCCGTATAGTCAGAGTAGAAACCAATCTGGAGAGGATGTGAAGGTAGTCCGGCGGTAGGAATATGCTCTAGACGAAATCGGACTGGGCAGCAAAGAGGAAGGAGGAGGAGACGGCTACAGCATGGCAAGCAATGAGAGGCGAGAGGTGAAGGAGATGATGAGGGAGACGCAAGCTTCGGGTAAGCTGGCACGACAACCTCCGTGGCTGTTGGTTGGAAGCTTTTCGACGGAATGTACGTCTTAACCTTTTACCACCTCACATTGGCTTTATTGACTCGAGTTTGACGTTTTTTCTTGTTGTTCTCTCACCATCTCTAGAGTCCATATACGTATATACAAAGCGAAAAGTTAGCATCGAAGAGTAATTGAAGTTTTTTTTTTTCTCAGCCCTTTCCACATTTTATGCTACGTACAGATGTACCTACGAGTTTATTTATTTATTTATTATTTATTATTTTAAAAAATAAATAAATAAAATAATAATTATTTATCCATAAATATATTTTTAAATATCATATCGTACCACTTTATTGTACCCTATATATTATATATTACCTTTTAATTTGATATGATTTAAATTTTTATCCTATTTTAATTTATATTTAAATTTTTAATATAAAATTTAATTTTTTTATTAAAAATTTAGATATTTTAACCTGTATTTAATAAAATATTAATAACAAACTATATTTTTAATATTTAATAAAATATTTTAATTATATATAGTTCGCGAAACATAGTCTATACCGACAATAAATCAAACGAGTCAAATCTGCCAATTTGTTAGTTTTTTTTTTCGGGAAAAAAAATATCCCGCCAAATAGCGGGAAAATACAAACTTTCTTCTATATATGAACTTTTCGGAGGGAAAGAATCGACGAATCGACGGAGGAGCTGGGCCATCCAAAGCGAACCGTAGGCATGAAGAGGAAGCGAGAAGCGGTGAGGCCCTTCGGCCAGCTCTCTCTCCCTCCTCCCTTCCTTCCTAGTCACCCGTATGCTTCTTCCCTTTTCTCTCTTCCAATTGAGTAGAATGATGCGTCAAGCCTTCATCTTTGGTTGAAATTCGGAATGAGTACATAGTCTTTTAGGTGCAGCATGGTCCTGATAGGGCGATGTAGCCTTCTCGATTTTGCTCAGTTTTGCTGAAAAAAATGTTTACGTATTGCGTGAAACCGTTTCGCTGCATGATTCACAGCGCGTAAGTCACTTTATTCTGTCAATTTATGTGTCTGATGAATAGAGTGGTTGCAACCAGTATGAACCGAAAGGACTCCAAGGATGTTGAGATTAAGCTGCCATCGAAATCGACTATATCTCTGTCTGAATTTTTGAGCAGGAAGCAGAGCAAATCTGTGCATAGATCACTCCAGGTATCCTTCTGACATTTTTGCTATCTTTTCTTCATACACTCAATTTAGCCGGATTAGATTATGAGAGGGTGGTCACTTCAATAATTTGTAGCAGGAGAAACGCGACTCTTTTTCAACTATTGCCAATGGCTCTGCCCAAACCCATCAAGAATCTAAAGAGGATAGGTCAATAAATGTTGTTAGTGTGTTTGGAAATTTTAAGAATGTGGGGAAAGGTGAATGTCTGGCCGGATCGAGTGGAGGAGGTGACAGTGGATGTTACAAGCTAGAATGTCCACCACATAAGATACCAGAAAAGGGAAATGATGACCCAATTCTGCACCCTAGTGTTGTAGGTATGTGAATTCTTCAAGAAGGCGGTGGTCTGGTTCATCTTTTGAAAGATTTTTATCCTTTTCAGATTTGTTATGTGTTTCTGATATTTGCTAATTATGCGACTTATAAACTTTCCCTTGACAAGATGTTCTGCAAGCATCAAAATCTGGACACAAAAACCTCTATATTACGAACTTGTTTGATTTGAAATACTTCTCGTGAGATTTCATCTATGAACCGGTGTCTTCTTTGTTAGTATCTTTTAATTATTGAGCTTTGCTTGCTGATAATGCGATTCTTAGTATTAAACAAGAAAGTACATTGTTTGTTTTCTTATTTTTAATAATTTCATTCAACTGCAAAGGGCAAATTTGTTGAGGCCACCTTTGCTCGCATCATCTATTCTTTCAGCAAATCTTACTCAAGTCCATGTTTTTTTTTTTTTGAAGGTGCTAACAAGAACATGACAAGCCGCTTGGTTGTTCTCGGTGACGACCCAAAGCCCAGGCACAGGCCGGGGCCTCGTTATATGAGAGAGAAGCACGATGGCATCTTTAATCACTGTAAGTCCCCCATCAACCGCTCTCTTCCCAAACTATTCTGTGCGCAAGTGGACGCTTGCCAGGAAAATCTCCACTTTGTAACATTGCGAGGACTTTAGTTGATGAAACTGGGACTGATTCTGTTCAGATGCGAATGGAAGCGGCTGGTGGGACTACAATATGGAGGGGGTGGACAGTGAAGAAGTTGGTTGCAATGAAGCATGGGAAGGATGGGGAACCAGCACTCTGGGTGGATTGGAATGGCACTAACAAGTTGAATCAGTTTTACTTCGAAGACTTGAGTAGGCACTGTAAATTATGATCCACAGGGTCAGAAATAGCTCTTTGGTGCCTCTGTTTGGTGGGCACAAGCAGCTTAGTGTGGTGCATTTTTTTGATGCCAAACTTTCGTTGTATCCCAGCACAAGGATTTTAGGATCAGAATTTCGGGCTTTCGTGTACGTATGTTTTAGGTATAACTCAGTTTCTCTAAATCTGCTAAGACTGTAACATTAGATCATGATTCATTACTTACCGAATAGATAGTTTATCTAAATTGGCTAAGATTGTAACAAGGACATCCCTTGCCTACAAGATGTTTCCTGCATGCTTTTTAAGTTTTCTGTATACTTCGAGCAAATTTGTTGCTTGACCGAGTAAAAGATATGTCAAGATGTTTGAGTTGATGAAGTCTTCTCCAAAGGGTCGAGTGAAGAAGCTATAAAACAGCGCTCACAGAACATACATAATGTGCAATATATATATATATATATGACAATGAAGTGAATCGAAAATTCTGAACATGCCCATTTACAGCTCAAACTATTGTGAACATACTTGAGCCTTCAACTACGTCGCTGTTAAACCCCCTACAAACTCCTTTGAATCTGAAACATTGTTCACCATCATCACTTTCTTTGAATCCGATGCTCATCATCGGTGTCCACACTGCTTCCACTATCACTTGCGTCTCTACTCCCTTTCTCTCTAGAATACCTCAACCCTCTAGAGCTTGAGCCCCACTCTTTCGCCTCGGCTATGGCCCTTTGCCTTTCTTCCGCGCTTTGCCCTTCGAACAATCTCTCTTGGCTACTAGTTTTAGTTCGCATTTTCTGCTTTGAGGGTGGATGGTGAGGAATTGATTGAGTAGTCCTTGAAGAAGATGGCCCCTCATTAGATCCAGTAGGTTCTGGTAAGGCAAGAAAACTCAATGCAGTGACCACGTCGGTGATCAAAGGGCGGACGCTGGGCTCTTCTTGGAGGCACATTGCAGCAACTCCAACAGCTTGGTTTAGTCCCCTCTTAGAGAAGTTCCCCCTCAGAAGTGGGTCTGCTAGCTCTGGGAATCTCTTTGGGTTCTTGAAAACTGGTTGTGCCTGCTCAAGATTAACAGGTACTTGGTGAAAATTCTTGAATCCAAACTAGATTAATGCAAATGAGGAGAAAAACAAAGTAGTAAATCTATGAACAAATGGATGAACAAGGTGAGAGGAAGATGTCTATAAGCAATACCCAAACAACCAAATTGTGTTCTTCTGGTTGTCTAGTGGGGTCAATGACTCTTTTTCCAGTGATGAGCTCCAGAAGAACAACGCCGAAGCTGTAGACGTCTGATTTGAGTGTGAGTTGGCCTGTTCTTGCATATTCTGGTGCACAGTAGCCTAAGGTGCCCATGACCCTAGAAGAACCACTTATCTTGTCTTCCACCAGCCCCAGTTTGGCAAGCCCAAAATCAGAGAGTTTGGGATTGAATTCTTCATCAAGTAGAATGTTGGATGATTTCAGATCACGGTAAATGACTGGTGGGTTGGCCTTGTCATGCAAGTACTCCAATCCTCTTGCAGCTCCGGTTGCTATTTTCATTCTGGTAAACCAATCTATGGGAATCCGGGGTGGTGAAATATCTGTTATTAAGGAAATGGAAAGAGTTTATTATGCAACTTGATGATTGAAAGCAAAGTTTGCATGGGCGGATCAAAAGAAATTTCATTTTGGCAGGCAAGAAGTGATCTAATAATTATTCCTTTTGACACAAAACATTGTTTCTCTCGTCGTAAGTTTGAGATGGTTATCTAAACTGGGTGAATGCGAACAGAACAAGTTTTTTTCTATGAATGCTTAAACAGTCAGGAGGATACATACTAAACAGATGGTCTTCCAAGGATCCCTGTGGCATAAACTCGTAAACAAGCAGCCTTTGTTCACCATCTGCACAATAGCCTATGAGATTGACCAAATTTTGATGGTGTAAAAGGCTTAGCATCAAAACTTCAACCAAGAACTCTCTGTTGCCTTGCAACCCATTTCTGTCAAGCTGTTTGACTGCAACAAACTGCTTGAAACAAGGCAAATTATTGGATAGAGTTAACAAAAATATCCCACAAGCGATTAATATGCAATTGAAAGAAAATACAACATTTTGTCGTCCATTTTACCTTCCCATTGCTTTCGAGACATCCCTCGTAAACTCTACCAAATCCTCCTTCCCCAAGCAAGCATTCCTGCCTGAAATTTTTAGTGGCAGCTGCTAGCTCTCTGAAAGTGAAAGTTTGGGCAGCCATGTTTTTATTTGCTGCATCTTTATTGGTATCACTTCCTTCTGAGAACTTCCTCGGTTTCTCTTCATATTTATCTATATATATATATAAATAAATAAATATATATATATATATATATATATATATATATATGTGCATGAAAAAGTCCAGTACTTAAATTCATGTAGATGAGAGTATTAAATTACAAGGAAAAGTCATTAATTATTCGTCATTTTTCAAGCTTATTCTACCATTTTAATGCATTACAAAAATACATGCGAAATATCTCTTCATAAATGATTAGCCGTGCAATATCCATTCAAGATTGTGTATGCATGCATCGACAAACATCATATACATCCAATGATATCGAATAGGAGCCCAGACAAGAATAAAAACAGGTATAGAGACTCACCATAAACGGCAAACTGCTTTGATGGTGGATCTAAGGCCTGCTCCTCATTGTAGCTGCTGCCGGAGCTCCATGTCTGGTTCCTAAATGACCAAAAACATAGGCAACAGCTCATGGTTTTGATTGCAATATTAATGAAGCCCCGATGAGTCTCTTCTTCGGTGATCAGAAAGAGGAAATTAACAAAAGAGGAGATGCTAGAAAGGAGATGGACGGGGTGCTGGAAATGAGGAATGGAATGGTTGGACGGGAGTAGATGAAGCTTAATATTGAAAGCTGGTGTAAAGAGGAAGAGGAAAACAAGGGGTGCAAAAGTGGGGACGACGTGAGTCCAAATTTGGGCCGCAGATTGTTATGGATTTAATTGAAAATGTGCTTGATGCATGGGGATTGAGGCAAATTATTATTGTATATTACGTTTAATTGTAGCTAAACGTGAATCATGGTCATGAGTATGTAAGGAATGTTAATTAAGAAATATAGATGTGTTGGAAGGAAGGAGAGGGCAGGAGGAAGTTTAGGAAGTTGGCAGCATGTGCATTATCGCTCCAAGTCATTGGCGCCACGATTTGGGACTTGCTAGTTGGCTGCTTGAATATGTGAAGAGCATTGTGTGTGTGTGTGTATATATATATATATATATATATAGGTTGTGTTTATTGATGTTTGAGTTATCTTTTTAATAATAACTTGGGGGATATGTTTTATAGTTTCTGATTAATGACAAGCATGCGATTCAACGTACAGTATATTTTGTAATATAGTTTCACCTATGAAAGGGCCAAGCTATAGAAAGTCTTGAAAGTAATCACACGCTAAATATTTATTAATGCAAATATGTATAGCTTTCAAGAATTTCTCCCGTATCTTTGCGCATTACAAAAATATATTATTGCCGGTTGCAGACAACATCTACTACCAACTTGTACAAAATCTTTTACTCTTTTCGCCTCCAGTTTTCCTATCATTAGAACGGCTGTATGTAGAACTCTTGTTTTATGAGCTCTAAAAAGAAGATTGAAAAAGAGATCTGATGGACCTAGCTTTGCTCTCTGTCAGATTACACCGATAGCATGACCAAATTATTTGGGCATGCCAAAATAATTTGACGTGAACTCTAAAAAAGAATCAATATCATTGTTTCTACGCCAAAGGCACGTTGATGAGCAATGTAGTATCTGTAGAGACCACCTCTTTAGAAGGATTGGGCGTAGATGGATAGTCGCCGCAGTCTAGACTTATCTTAAGGTGCAATGGCTTCATGAAAATTATCTCTCTTAAGTCTCTGCATGATTCTAACAATAAATGAGCACATGCTTCGTCTTCCCTCCCAGTTCCTTTCCCCTCGGCAATGTCCAGTATCGTTTTTGCATGTCCACTGCTTCTCTGCTCACAGCTATTGCCGTCGAGCTTGAGGTAGAAAACGGCATAGATAATCACCTAGAAAAGAGCCAAAACTGTAATCATGAACTTGCATTCATTCATGCAGCCAGCATTTTTTGAGCTCTCTATTATCCATCAGCAAATGTTTAGTCTGAAAGAAATTCATGTGTTATCATACTATAGTTTTGGTTTTATTTCAAGAGCATTAGTACTTTCTAATCAATGGGTATGCGGGGAAAGGATTCAACTTAACACTAGGGCAACAAGGTTACCACAAGCCAAACAATATCCAAGTGCAAAAATACCTCACTTGTCCCGGGACTGACATTGACTGCGCAATCAATGCTTATTCCTTTACAATCTTCAAAGTTGTCATCATGAGATTTCCTTTCCTCATTGGTTGATTCCTCAGTATTTGAGAAAGCTAGATTATCTAACTCATCAAACCACTGCTGAGCAATTCCAACCTGCAAAAAATCTGACAAAATTAGTCTATGCTCATCAAGAGTATATGTCCTTGGAGCAACCCGACATAGTCATACCTTTCCTGATGAAATAGCCACTGCCTTCGATCCTAAAATTTCAACAGCAGAACCTCTTGCTTGGCGCCAGATGGAACCCTCTTGTAACTGTGCAGTAAGAAGAGTACCGTCAGGGATTTTTACCTTCACACGTACATCACATCGTCCTGTGTTACAAAATAAAAATGGACATCCAACCAGAAAAGTTGCACATACAAATCAACATAAAGATGATATCTGAACTAGTAACAATGCTGCTAGTAAATTGCTAATCTAAAGCAGTGATGCTACCCATATGTCTAAATTGTACAACAAATAGGAAAGAGATGCTGTTAATAACTTTACCTGGAAGCACATCATAATGACGACAAAAAGTGTTCTTTGGTATCCTGCATGTGTTTGTGCTGCCATTTTTTTGCCACGAAGAAAACTTTTGTTATTCCCTCGTTACAATCACATCATGTAAAACAACAAATAGAAATGAAAACCAGCAAAAAGAAATATATATTTATAAATAGCATGCAGGCGATTGAAAGACCTTTTCAATATGTGCTCCAGAGATAAATGCAGCCAATATGGTACTCCAAGTATCCCAAAACTAGAAAGTTGTAGACACGATACCTCTTTGGTTGCTGTGGTTAATTTCAATATCACCTGACCAACTATGGTTGCAAATTCAGAGATGATTATCAGTCTAACAATAAAGACTAAACAATCAAGTAATTAATGTGATTGCTATACAAACAGACCATATTGTTTGGTAATTGAGACAAAAAAAATAATTGACCAACAGAATGCACTAACCTCTGTCACAAAATAATATGCAGTTCTCAAAGTCTACAACGGATGACAATGAATCCAAATTCTTGAGCTTACTTATTGAGGCTTCTGGATCCATGCCCTGCTGAATCAATGGCTCCAAAAATTCCTCCAGCAATGCCAACTTTTCACTCACCATCTCCTCACACATCTTCATAATCTGTGAAGTTCCTAAGATGACAACACTTGTTTAATCATTTTTCCCAAAGTTCAAATATTAAATAAAAATATTTCTTAAAAAAGTAAAATGCAACCTTCAGCAAGTTCTTTTATCTCGCCTGTTCTGCTAATAATCCACATCATCTCAAAACTGCATATCAGAATAACATGGGAGTCTGACATTGCAGGCCTTTACCTATAAACTGATCAGGCATCTAAACCTTAGAAAATAATCAGAAAAATTTGTCTACCTTCGGTTAATGACTAACAAGTCGTCTTCCTTTGACCTTAATAAATGCCAAGGAGTCATAATTGGTTTTGTGTTGGCCTCATCATTAGAACTTGTTTTTAGCATGCCAAGTTTATTTAGCATCCAGCTCCATATGCTACCCTGTTTTTTGTGATTATCAGGAACTGGATAGACAGTTTCCACCATTCTGCTCTTTAATAAAGCTTTTCTGATTGCATGGTTCTATCAAAATGGAGAAAATATATTATGCATACCGCACCAGATTACAAAATATCATTTCAAATGGTACAAAAACAGCATAAAAAGTCACCATGGATGGGTTATTACAGTAAGATCGCACCTCTGCATCAACAAAGTACAAGCAATTTTCATTGTGATCATAAACAGAAGCTGCAGGCCGCAATAGCTTGGCTAAATCAAATTCTCCATCCTCAAAGCCTGGAGAAGAACCAATCTGCAAAAGAAACCAACATTAGCTTAAGAAGATAATATATATCAGACAACATAATGCAGAGGTTTCTTCCAGCACATAAACAAGGAATCAAAGATGAGAAATCAAAATACCAAAGACCGAATTCGAGAAAGTAGCATATGAAATAGGATTTTGACCAAAACCTTATACCTACAAGGAATTTGAACTTTTACTTAGAACAGGAATCAGACATACACAATCCAAGAGCTTCCCATCGCTGTCAGTTATAATTATCCGGTGATGATTAGTGTCAGAGATGAACAAGCGCCTTTCTTCATCTGAAGCAATGCCACCTGGATGTATACAGCAATGAAGAAGCTGTTAACATTAAGCTAGTAACAGTTCGTTGACCTTCACTAAAGGCCAAATAAAGGCATCAGCCTAAGATGAGCAAGCGAAATAATCTTGATTGGATAAAACAGGTAACAGTTGTGCACTTCAGCCAGATTCAAAGATGAAGGCACTTCAGCCAACGTAGAGCTATAGAGAAATCACCCATACAATTATAAAATTTCCTTTGCCCAAGATAAATTCCTACTTGGAGAACTGAGAAGTAAGTTCCTGAATGCAGAACACGCATGCGGCTCCATAATGACCTCAGGCTGCCTAACCCAAGAACTGTTTGAATCATAAACCTGAGAATTGGCTCCATTTTTTGACTGCTGGAATTCCTCAATATCTAATTTCAAGATAAAAGATGATTTTTAAGGTTAAAACATGTGGTAACTCAATAGAAGTGTTCTGGAAAAAGTTCAGTACCATAATAAGATAAAGTTTACATATTTATCAAACTAATAAACATTGCTGCACGAGTAATTAAAAATAATACCTTTCATAATCACATGCAACTCAGTGTGCTTCTTGTAAAACAACACAGGGGCTTTAGAATCAACAAATATCAGGTAGGATGACTCTTTCGTAATCTACAGCATTTGAGAAGAATCGATTAAAATTATATTCTTCAATCTTTCTAATAAATATGAGTACATGAGTTGGTGCAAAAAAGGCAATGGCAATTATTTGATTATTCCGATCTTTAATCTACCTATAAATATGTTTGTCTCTTGGTTCTCAAGCTCATACTCAAAGATATGACTTTTTGCTTCTTAAATTGAACCACAAAAAGTGTCTATTCCCAGGCAAAGTCAGGTCGAGCTATGAGTTGGATGTTCATTCTTTTTCAAATTAAAAGCTTAAAGGTTATCAAATTAAAAGCTTAATCCTACATTAATCTTCACTTAAGCAGAATTTTAACTTTTTTTTCATTTTTTCTTTAGATTACTTTGTGCATTGTAAGAAAGGCAGAAGAAGATGAAATTTTCCCGCACCTCAGTCAAGTCCTTGTAAGATAATAATATGGGAAATGTGATAAACTCTTTCATAATACTTTGAATTATCAGAACATCAGCAGTACCACAAAGGGGTGGTACAACTGACTGAAGGCCGAAAATATTGAGATTTGGAAATCTGCAGCAAATTTGACATTCATCAATGTACACATTCAGACAAAATAAAACTGAAGACAGGAGTTTGAAAAACTACCTCTGCTGAAGCTGTTTCACTTTCTCCAGAACAGTGACATTTTCTGAAACCCGAGTGTTAATTTCTCCAAGAAATGCATCCACAACAACTATGATAATGCCATTGAAATCAGACAGGGTCTTGTTAGCATTATTAAGCCAACGATGGTGTGGACCTGCAGAGACATGTAATCAACCTAAATAATCTTAATGAGGTACTCTTTTCAAGCATCCGTACCAAGCAATCAGCATAAGGAATAGCCACATGACATAACATCAAGTTTTCTAATAGCAGTAGCTTCAATTTCAACTTTAAATTTGATGAAGCAAAATAGAGCTATCCTAGAGAGAAATGTAATAAGCGATGACGTGCTTGAGTTGTTAAGCCAGAATGATGAACTGATTGAGGTGTCAAGCTTGCCGCTTGCCAATCAGACTCAATTTGCTTATCTGTGATTACGTACATATGATTTTCATATCATTCATTTAGGATTATAAGTAGCATCAAAGAAGAAAAGAGGGACACAGTTTCCATCATTAATTTGTCCGATAAAAAGTTCAGCTGGCTAGTAATTTATTCATAACACACAAGCATTCAACTTGTATTACCTTCAGACTCCTTGAGTGCCGACAGGAAAAATTGTCGGAAATCAAGCTGTGCAGTTGATTCTTTTTCCACATGGTGTGCCATCGTTGAGCACCTGTGTAGTAACTGTTGCTTGTAAAAACTAAAACAACTCTCAACTCAACTAAGACCATAGCACAATGAAGTTAAGCACTGACAAAAATACCCGAAGTACAACAATCAAATAATCAACCCAAAACACTTCCGTGATGCGCATTAACACAAACACCAACCCTCAAACAACAGTGAGCCGCATTAAAAACTTACCAGCGAACAAGATGGCCATGTTCTGTCATATTTCTATGCATTTTCTCCAACGTGCCATGACCATAGCTCAAAATCTCTCTTCGATGCACCAACGCACCTAGCAAGCAATCCAAGACTTTGTATACGCACAAGACAACTGAAGGGGAAAAAAAAAAACCAAGCAAGCTAAGTAGTAGATAGAAGAGACTACCAGGTTCCAGTAGCAGAGGAACAAGCCTACGGAAACGTCTGAAACTGCGGATTCGCACGGCCATTGATAAGAAAGAAGGAGACGTTTTGAGCTGAAACTCTAAAATTTCTGCAGACAAGCATCAAGTCGTGACTTTTACCAAGGATTTCGCCAAGTTCTAGATCTTAGTAGCAACAGTTTGGGGAGAAGAATCATAAGAAAGGAAGGAATGAGGACATAGATGATTTACCGGCGAACGGCACTGCATACGGCCCCGCTCCGTCGACGGCGACTGAGGCGGCGGCGGCGGCGGCGGAGTCGGATAAGATGGTAAGTCGGGGTCTATGAATCAGGTGTCAATCGGACGTGGCATATGATAGCAATCGGTATGATCCGGACGGCGGCGGCGAATGACCGAGCCCCAAACGGCACATAAAGCTGTGATGATTTTGTGCCCTTCTAATCTACTCTAATAAAAATTAATCTCCACTTAAATCCATAAATTTTTTATTTTTAATTTTTTAAAGACAAAGTTTGAAACCAATATTCCAAAGGAGAACTAGTAATTTTATGATTTATTTGGTTGTGTAAATAAAAAATATTTTCACATGAAATATAAATAGAATAGAATGAAATGGCATAAAATTTTAAAATTTTATTTTACATATATATTAAAATAAAATTTTGAGGGGAACGGAGGCCAATCCGATGGTTCTAACTTCTATGATTTGTGATAAATCTCCCTCTTATGTGCATTACTTTCTTCTCATCTCCTCCCACAAGGTACTCTTTCAAAATGGTCTTCACCGGCTAGCTTAGGCTTGTTTAGGTAGTGACTCAGACTTATGCTTATAAATGTATGGTTCGACTTTAACTCGACTCGGGTTTGATGGAGGCGGACATGGCTCAATTAAACAATATATTCTAAAAAAATTAATTCTTTCTTTCTAAAAGATATTAGGTTCATCAAACATCAATTTTGATTTGTCAACATACATTAACACTTATATACTACTAGACAAACTAGTTTTTGTTATTTATCCTATTAAATTTAATTAAGGTTATGTTTGGTTGTATTAAAATTACACTTAAAAAAATGTAAAATTTGAGGACATTTGGAGAGACACGTGTAGTAAAAAAATATTTTTTTTTTATTATATTTTCTTACTAATCTAATATGTAAACAAATCTTTAAAATTTTTATGACATTTCATATTATTGTATTTGTATTTATTATGAAAAATATTTTTTATTTACACAACCAAATGAATCATAAAATTATTAGTTCTCCTTTGGAATTTTTGTTTCAAACATTGTCTTTAAACAATAAAAAAATTGAAATTTATGGATTTAAGTGGAGATTAATTCCTATTAGAGTAGATTAGAAGGGCACAAAATCATCACAAATCATAGAACCACGGGAGTGGCTTAGATATGCCATGGCCCAATATATCTTCATTCTAGAATTTATTTGAGAGGCTTTCCGACCTTCGATTGTCCTGAAATTTGGTACCTTGCCTAATTTCGTGGCATAAGAGAGACTAGGTTTAAACTTTGGAAGAATTGCAATATTAGGAATCAAAGAATTAAAAACGGCGAAAATTTTACCCTTGTTTGTGAATTATAAAAGATTATAAAAATAGTGGATTGTGAGTTTAACTAATCACTGAAATGAGAACTTGCACTGGGTCTCATAAAACCACGAGAAAAACTTAGTTTGTGTGTATTATTTTTTATTGTTGATAAGTTTAATTCTCAATTTCAGTGATCAGAGCACTTTGGAGAAACCCTCCAGTCAAGTCAGTCCCGGCACTGGTGCTCCGCCTTCTTAAACAAAGACGTACAAACTTTTAACCCACGTGAGCTTTCTCTAAAATATTTATATTTGAGTTTTCATGCACCACTTTTCATGTGTGTGCTTGGATCTAATTGCTGCATTTTTGGCTTAGGTATCATTTAGCTGGTGGATGTATCAAAACATTGAATCTGTCGTGGCAATATACGACGACCGCTTTGATCTTTTTACTCTCCATACTAAGCTTATAATGAGCGCAGACTCCACGCAGATGAAAAGTCTTAACTGGTGGAAGAAAGTTGACATTTTGGCAGTCTACAGTGACACCTCCACTCTGCTCTGTGCTGATTGCCCAGCTTTCCCTTACTGTAAAAAGGACAATGGAGTTGAGAGCGTTGACTGGACGGTATGTTTCCTGCATTGAGCTAAACAAGTTACACATGCACTTCCAATGACGTTTGTGATATGCTTTTATCCATCTAACTAGATTTTCCGGGACCACTCTCACTTCTTTTAGTTGCACGATTAGTAATACTTTTTAGCTGGTCACACTTCCGAGCTTGCGTCGGCTGATGCCAGTTTGTTTGTCAAATTTGGGGGATTGGAATAAATTGTGATAGGAAAATACATCATGTTTTTAGTTCATTGTAGCAGTATGTCTTTATAACATACGTATTTGTACTCAGTATACTCATTCAGGCCTTTACTTGGTTTTCAGGAGGTACTATTCTAGCTTGTTCCTTGACTTTGCTGATATTGCAATGCCAATTGTGAGCACCATCTCCTCTAAGGTCAACAATGCTGTATCCTTCTTTCTTGCTCAATTGGGAGATCTTTGGGGCTTATATGTACAGGTATACGCAAGCTTTGAGATGGAAGTGAGACCCAATTGTCGTTTAGAAAATTTTCCTTTGCTGGCCAATTGTTTTGTGCCATGTGTTTGTTTTGATGATTGTTATGATTTCTTTCCCCCATTTATCATAGGCAAGGACAAAATTCATCACCGTTATCACAGTTGAAAGAGTGAACTTTTTAGAGCAATTCTTGATGTTCAAACGATACAAGTGCTTGTGTTTTTTGTGCACTGTATTGCTATCATCAACTTTATTGTAGCAACGCATCTTTTCCGAAAAAGTGAAACGTAATGGTTGCTGCATGTGTTGATGGGCAGCTTCTACCGCCTTAAGACATTGATTTAGCCAAACTCAAATTTTCATAATTGGTATCTTTTGGTGGTCTGCATGAAAATATATCGACTGGCTATGCTGCCAATTTACCATACAGCCACCAATTTACCACATACTATCTTGTAAATTTAGCTCATTCAAAATGAGCTAAATTTAAAGTTAATAGTGCCATTAAACTACACATAAAAAGATGGACGTAAAATATTTTACATCAACTCAACTGTCGCAAAAATGATTTACTAGATATCATCAGAGCTTGAGGTTCCACTTCTCAAGTTCTTAACATCTCCTCTAGCTAGGAAGCTCTGATACCAAACTGCAGACTGCTTGGGCGCCCTCTTCATGGATTGGAAATCCACATAATAAAGCCCAAACCTTTGAGTGTAGCCTTCAGCCCATTCGAAGTTGTCAAGAAGAGACCAGACAAAATAGCCCCTTACGTCTGCTCCTTCTCTGCAACCATTCATTCCATCCATGTCAACGGCAAAATCAAATGGGCATGCACATTCCTTTGATTGTTGGGTAGGGAACCCCAAATCAAAACTAGCAGTTGCTAATTTACATGTAAAATCTAATACCTCATGGCTGAGTTCAGAAAGGCCAAATAATCATGCAAGTATCTGACTCTTTCTGGGTCATTCAGTAGTTGGTTCTTAGAAACTCCAGCACCACTCCATTGAGCATAACCTGTAAAGCATATCATGTTTAAGCTTTAGGAGTAGTAGTAATTCAGAATTTTATCATCCCCACTGGCCACAACCTAAACTAAACAGAACTTTCTCGTTGATGGTATATTCGTCTACATGGAAAGGGTTGGAGTACTCTCACCATTTTCTGTAATGTACATTGGTGTATTGTTGTATCTTTCTTTGACGTACATAATAATCTTTTTAATGCCATAAGGAACCACAAAGAAAGTTTCCATAGAAGTCTGCACAAAATAAACCTTCACACAAATTAGAACAGATTAAGGACTTTAAGGTGCCGTATGAAATATAATCACTAGTTCTTTCACAGTCCTCTCATGTATTACATACCGAAGGTCCTATAGGGATTCCATCTCTTACGCCTGTTCGAGAGATGAGCATATCTCCCTCTATTGCATCAAGCGTATTGCATGGTGACTCCATGCAGTCTTGGGCATAAACAGTTGAGTAATGGTTGATGCCAATAAAGTCCAATTTGTTCTTCAAAAACTGGCGCTCATATGGAGAAATCTTTGGTAATCTAGAGCCTAGAACTTGCTTCATTTCAGGTGGATAATCTCCGTGAATTATAGGATCTATAAACCTGAAAAAAAAACACAAATTGTACTTAAATGCAATGGTTTTGCAAGAAAGAGAGACAGAATTGAAGTAATGTACCAAGCGACTTCTGAAGCTAAGACTCTCTGGACAGCCAAGTGATCAGCAGGGGTGTTTCTGAGAGGTTCATACCAGTGGCTGTTAATCACTATTCCAACGAAGCCTTTTTGTTTTACCTGGAAACAAGTATTTGTTGTGAAAAATGGGTAATTTTCACCAAAGATAATTAGTTCACTGTGAGAACTATTACCTAAATGATAAGCGTTAAAACTATTGTACTAAATAATTACCCCAAGATAAAATTCCCAGGAAAGTTGGTAGGACAAGATAGTCCGCTTAAAAACCAACTCCTAGACAGAATTTTATCAAGACAAGTAATATAAATAGCACAATAATCAACACCAACTATACCCGACAATAGCTATTAAATAGACAAGAAAAGAACAAAAACAAACACCAGAATTTAACGAGGTTCGGCAATTGCCTACGTCCTCGGACACTACCAAAATAATATTTCACTAAAGAGAAATATTACAAAG
>JAVDBV010000434.1:0-23390 GCA_032619315.1 Piper longum
CCCCTCACTAAGATAGTATATATATATATATATATATACTATCTTAGTGAGGGGCAAATAATATTATTGTCTCAAACTTTAATCCGGATCATTTGATTACAAGATTGACCCAATTTTAAGAAAAAAATAAAAAACAAAATACCGCACCTCCACCATCATTTATTATGTAATTAATAATAGTATTTATTTATAATTTTAAATATATTTTGAATAGACAAGTAATATTATTATATTATTATATTATTTTATTGAGTCGAGTTAGAGTCGAGCTACGAGTCAATTTCAAGTCAAATATTTCCTTACTCAAACTCGACTCATACGATTCGACTTTAAATCGAGTTTAAACTCGAATATTTAAATATTAAATTTTAAATTAATTCAAATCGAACCAAATATCAAATACGCTAAATTAATGGAGCCGTAGTCAACCTTCTCGTCACTCTACTATACCCCTCGTCCCCACGCATGGGCATTTCCGTCATTCCACCTCCCGAGCCTAACCTCCGAACCAAGAAAACCAAATATTAACAGAAATTAAAAAAATCGAAAATTAAAATTTTGAATCCGCCATCTTCGCCACCACCTCCGTGCCGGCGTCGCAACCGACTTCGCCCCCAAAACCTAACCCCGATTCGATGGCCGACGAAGCGGCGTCGCAGGGGCCGGCGGCGGCCGCGGCGGCGCTGGGGCACGCGGTGATCCCCATCGTGAACAAGCTGCAGGACATCTTCGCGCAGCTCGGGAGCGGCTCCACCATCGACCTCCCCCAGGTCGCCGTCGTCGGAAGCCAGAGCAGCGGCAAGTCGAGCGTGCTGGAGGCGCTGGTCGGCCGCGACTTCCTGCCGAGGGGCTCGGACGTCTGCACCCGCCGCCCGCTCGTTCTGCAGCTCGTCCACACCACCGCCGGGAAGAGTGGCGAGGGCGGGGACGAGTGGGGGGAATTCCTCCATCTCCCCGGGAAGAAGTTCTTCGACTTCGCCGCCATCCGCCGCGAGATTCGGGTTCGGCCTTTGATCATATCCGCTTTTTTGTACTTTTTAAAATTAATTTTTAGCATCTTTCTTGAGATTGATTGATTATGTGCTAGTTTTTTGAGTTGAGGGTTCGATAATTGCAATTGAGCAAATTTGATATGGTAAAGTCGCTTGCTTTCTCTGTTTTTTTTTACCCGAAATTGAAGATTGGAATATTTTGCTTATAATGCTTTAACGTTTATGATCATTGGGAATTGTGTTATCCTTGATTTTTATTCGACCAGAACTGCTTCAAATAGTTCATTGCTGCTAATGTTTTGTTAGGTCTAGCATGAATCTGCATTGGACATTTCTTCGCCAGTGTTCGATTGCTAATTAGCCTGTTATATTATTCTCTTTTGTCAATATGAAACGAGCATGTAAATTCATATTTCCTGACATGGGTGTTTTGTTAACTGGATTCTTGTGTTTTATGCTTATCTGTGATCATTTTGTTTTTTTTAAACTTAATGTTACCTTATGTCTTGCTATGTGAACTTTTTTTTTTTTTTTTGTGACACGTCCAAAGGCGGAGACTGACCGAGAAGCAGGTGAAAACAAGGGGATTTCAGACAAGCAAATTCGGTTGAAGATTTTTTCACCTAATGTTCTTAATATTACTTTGGTTGACTTGCCGGGCATAACAAAAGTCCCAGTGGGAGATCAGCCTTCTGATATTGAGGCTAGAATAAGAACCATGATCATATCTTATATTAAACATGAAACATGCATAATTCTTGCTGTTAGTCCTGCCAATTCTGATTTGGCAAATTCAGATGCACTTCAAATGGCAAGGATGGCAGATCCAGATGGTAAAAATTTATGTCCATGAGATTGTTTATCTTTCTAGATTATACTTAATTGATTAGTGGATTAGTTTTTGTAACTCTTGGTTTATTTGTTGTTTTATTTTATGACAGGCTCTCGGACAATCGGTGTCATTACTAAAGTATGAAAAATTGCCCTTTGGTCTTTTATATTTTGATATTTATCTCTATGATGGAGTGGTTTTTATGTCTCTTTATTTTGCTTCAGTTGGACATTATGGATAGAGGGACTGATGCACGGAATTTTTTGCTTGGCAATGTAATTCCTCTTCGGCTAGGTTATGTTGGTGTTGTGAATCGTAGCCAAGAGGTAATTCGTTGAATTCCTTTTCTTTAGTGTGCTGAATAACTTGAGTCCTTTGTAAGATTGAGTTAAAGTTATATAATCATAAAACTTCCATCATATTTGTTGCCTGTGCGTATAATTATTTTCTGAACTGCCTTTTTTTTGTAAATTGTCGCCTACAAAATCTTTTGCCGTTATGTCAAAGTTTAAATCTATGGACTGTATTAACCTATCCTGAGGTTCTAGTGTAAGAGTCCAGTTGAGCATCAAAGTTACTTGCTCAGTTCACCCGTTTATCATTTGTCTTCTTTTCTAACTTCTTTGTTTTTCAGATTGTCCTCTACCCTATGATTGTTGACAGTTGTAACTTCAACTATCCATCATTCTCCCAGATTTAACTGTTATCTTCATTTCTGGACAGGACATTATGCACGAAAGAAGTATTAAGGATGCTCTTGCTTATGAAGAGAACTTCTTTCGTAATAAGCCTGTATGAACAATTTCCGTTCTTTCTGAATCATATTTGTATTTTTTTTATTTCAAGTTTATAGAATTCGTATAATGTTTGAAGGTCTATCACGGGCTATCAGATCGGTGTGGCATTCCTCAGTTGGCAAAGAAATTGAACCAGGTGCATTTAACTAGCCCATTTTGTAAATGCCAGTTATTGTTATTATAGCGGTCTGTCTAATACTTTTAACCATTGGTATGCAGATACTTGTACAGCATATCCGTGCTGTTCTTCCAGCATTGAAGTCACGGATTAGTGCTGAGTTGGTTGCTGTGGCGAAAGAGTATGCAACTTATGGGGAAATCACAGAATCAAAGGTGCCTTTCTTTCAATCAATTCTAAGTGAAATGCTTGTCATCTTGGCCTAAGTTGTTAATTTGGTGCTCTGTAACTGCTCTTCCCTTCTTATCCAGCTATGCACATTATGTTCTTATCAATGTACGCTACATTGAATTCAAAGACACTTTCACAAGCATTTCTGTTTAGAGACAAAGTAGATGGAAGAAATAATAGGTTACTAAGAGAAGAGGGGTTTGTTATTATATTTGGCTGACAATATGGGTTCATGGGTTAAGTTCAAGCAGAAGTGTTTGGCTCTTGTAACATACATCATACGTTACAAAGCTAGATGATGTTGGTGAGGAAATTCTGCTGTTTAAAGCTTTCAATGCTAGCTGATGTTTAACTGCATGATACCTTCTTAGGGAGAGCATATAAGAAGGGTTATTAGCTAGAGCATTTTGCCCAACATTATATTATTTTTGCATAAGGATGTCTGAAGTTCTAATATTGGGGGTAGCTTGCTCGCATGATGTGATCTTATTATTGGGATCATGAAATAGGGGTAGTTTGAATGCCATTTTATTTGAATCAGCACTATGAAATTGTTAAACTCCATTTATAAGGTATTCGCTGAAGTGGGTTATATTTACCTGATAGAGCTGTTTTGTTCTTGACTTCTATGATACACTTGTGGTTGGTTGTTTTCTAGCAAAATGAGTGCTATCTCTCGCTATAGAATTTCTAATGGCAATGTCTTGTGCTGTTTAATTAAGAATGGTAATTCTTTGAGCATCTTGATATATGGAACATTTGTTTACTCTTTTTGTGGATGTTGATAAGACTCTAACAAGGTGGGTTTATATATACAGGCAGGTCAGGGTGCTCTACTCTTGAACATTCTCACAAAATTTGCTGAAGGTTGGTGAACTTTTTCTAAATGATTAACTTGTACGTCCCTATGAGAACTTGGCAGAACAATGTAGCAATTCTTAACTTCCTTCATCATTATATGTTTTGCCCTTTCCAATATAGCATTGCTAATACGTTTTTCGGGCTTTTTTGGGTCCATTATGCCTCTTCTTCTTGGATGGAATGTGCCTTTTTACTATTCATTTGACTTTGTGATCACTCGGTGAAACATGAAAGTTCTAATAATGCATTTTATTACAGCATTTTGTTCAATGGTGGAGGGGAAAAATGAAGCAATGTCTACATCTGAGTTATCTGGTGGAGCACGTATTCATTATATCTTTCAATCTATTTTTGTTAAGAGTCTAGAGGTACCTACCTTCATTCTTATAATTTAACCGCACAATCTCCTTTCCTTTGACTTGGTTTTATCTTCCTTTTTAACATTTAAGTTTATTGTAATATGGTGTCATGATATGAACTCGTGTTGCCTTCTTTAATGTGGGTGATGCTGTCAATTTTTTATGTTTAGCTGCATTCAAAATCACTTTCTTTTGCAGGAAGTGGATCCATGTGATGATTTGACTGATGATGATATACGTACTGCCATTCAAAATGCTACTGGTGCAAGATCTGCATTGTTCGTTCCAGAGGTCAACTTGATTATGCCTAAAGAGTTACCATCTTATTTTTGCTGTCTCACTGCTTTGACTTCCGTGTTTAATATATAGGTTCCATTCGAGAATCTTGTCCGAAGGCAAATTGCACGGCTTCTGGATCCAAGCATCCAGTGTGCAAGGTTCATCTATGATGAGCTGGTTAAGGTACATTTAAGCATTCAGCTGTTGGTTGTCTTAAAATTACTTGCTTATTCTATGGCCTCAATTATGTGTTAATCTCATTTCAGATAAGCCACCGTTGTCTCAGCAATGAACTGCAAAGATTTCCCACATTAAGAAAAAAAATGGATGAAGTTATTGGCAACTTTTTGAGAGACAATTTGATCCCCGCTGAGAACATGATTGAAAACATAATTGAAATGGAGGTTTGGGAAATTTACCAATATAGATTGGCATATAGTTTTGGATTTAGTTAGTATTAAGGCATAGAGCTCTTCATTGTAGATGGATTACATAAATACTTCACATTCAAACTTTGTTGGGGGAAGTAAAGCTGTGGAAATAGCCTATCAACAAGTCAAGACATCTCGAGCTGCTGCTACTAGGTTAAAGGTATCATTGTGAACATCTATCTAACATTTGAGACTATTATGTTATGTTGACTTTGAACTCGGTCATGGTTCAGGAAGGAGTTGAACCTGAGAAAGTGCCAGGATCTGAAAAAACTGTCAAGTCTAGAGCAATTCTTCCTAAATCTGTGCCCAATGGCATTGTTCCCGAGCAGGTACAAGTTAATCAATTTTATTTTTGCTGGCTCATCTCGATGCTTGAGCCTTCAAAATCTTCTGATATATGTTTAAATTAAAAATTTTCTTTTAAAATATGAAAAAAGAGTGAAATTATTGTATTCCTTTATTGGGATGATTCGCAGGGGGCACGGCCTGCTCCTGACGTTGAGAAACCTGGATCTTCAGGTGATACTTATATCTCAACTGGCTTCCGTTTTGTCAGCCATTACCTTATCCCTGCAAAGATGATTGTACTGACTCTGTTTTTGGTTTGGGGGAACTGCAGCGTCAAGTTGGGGTATTTCATCCATTTTTGGTAGGAATGATGGTAGTAAAGGCTTGACTACTAAGCAAAATACCATTCCAATTCACACCATGGAACACTCATTCTCAATGATCCAACTGAGAGAAGTACATTTTATTTAATTAGTAAAGCTTAATGCAAATCTTCTAATAACTACTAACTTTGGGGGTAAATAATTTGTGGTTTGGTTCATTTCTGTGATGCAGCCACCAGCTATATTGAGACCAACAGAATCGCAGACAGAAAATGAGGCAATTGAGATAGTCGTCACAAAATTGCTATTAAGGTCATATTATGATATAGTGAGAAAGAATATTGAGGATTCTGTGCCCAAAGCAATTATGCATTTCTTGGTAAGATTTTTTTTCCTTGTGGTGATATATGTACTTCCATTCATTCAGTCTAGGCATGAGTGATCGAGGTGCATATTTTGTTTGAAGCAAAAAAATTAAGTGTTTGAAGTGCATGTTTGCCTAATAGGCCCAATGAAGAGATAATGTGCATGCATCTGTTCAGATCTCTGAGCTGATGCCCGCACAAAGTATCAGTCAAGTGTAAGTCTACTGCTATATGATAATGTTGGTTTGGTCCGTTTGAAATGATTTCATATCAACCCCGAATATGAGACAAGTTTCTTGCTTTGATGAATAAAATTTAGCCACTCAGTAGTCAGTACCCATGATTTATAGTTCTAGGGGACAGATTTTGTCTCTGTTATGGTTTTGCTAATTTCTACGTGATATCATTTCAATTGATGTATTGATGTTTCTGTTTTTTTGTCGTTCCCTCAGGTTAACCACACCAAAAGAGAGTTGCACAATGTGTTTATAAAGAAACTTTATAGGTAAATCGACCCTCACGTTGAGGACTCGATAGATTTTTAGGGAAGCCAAGTTTACTGTGACTTATCGTCAAGGAAAATTTTCCTTATCGCCTCATTTTTCATAACAGAGAAAACCTTTTCGAAGAAATGCTTCAGGAGCCCGACGAAGTAGCAGTCAGAAGAAAACGAGCCCGAGATACTCTTCGTGTATTACAGCAAGCCTTCCGGGTGTGTATTATACATTCATTATCTATCTTTTTGCATGTATTGGTTGTCTTTCTGTAAGCCAATGTTTCTTTCGGTTGTTGCCAGACATTGGACGAGCTTCCACTTGAAGCTGAAGCTGCAGCAAAGGGATACAGTGTAGGCTCTGATGCAACTCCTTTGCCGAGGGTCCATGGCCTTTCTTCGTATTCTCTCTATGCAACAAACGACTATTCTGCTTCTCCAAAACACACAAGATCGCGGAAGTCGTCCCACTCAGGAGAGCAACTTCCCTTGCATGCAGATTCGAATGGAAGCATATCCTACTCCGGTCTTGGATCGAATCCTGCAATTGATTAAATCTATAGTTAAGTCAAGCGTGCTGAGTTTGAAGGTCAAATTTTTTTGGTAGCAATGTTTATCACTTCTAACTTTCTTTTATTTGACATTCGGCACACATGGCCTAGAAAAGCAAGCTTATAATTTTACTAGCCGGAATCGTCGGCATATTTTTTAAAATGCAAATTTGTTCATATAAGAATGCGTCTTGCAGATAAATAAGAATTGGTTGTTTAGGGTCTTTGTTCCGGACGCCTTGTTTCTCGCGGACAAATTTCAAATTTTGTTGCACAAGTTGTGTCTATTCTTTTAATACTTTATGTTGTGATAGTACAAGGAAACTTTTCATCTTGTGCCTAATTTTGGGTTCGTCTTCACTTCCATGACTGCTTGCTTGATATTGCATTTTGTGGTACGAATTATAGTTTTAAATACTGGACTAGTTATCATACTAAATTTATAGTTGGTATAGAGTATATTTGGTTTAACGGGTCTAATTAGGTGTAACCAAGTTTTAGAATTACAAATAAAATATTTTAACATTAATATTGTTTAACATACTAGTTAAAATATATTAATTTTTTACAAAAAACTGGGATTAAAAAATTTAATACGGATTAAAATGATACAAACCACATTAGGTACAATTGGGGATATGATAATACATAAGGTATTTAAATTTATGGTGTGAATGGTGTTCTCTATCAAGGCCGAAAGCAATGTGGGAGCAAACAATTTACTAGCACATTTGTATCTATGATGAGAAGGTAAATACATTTAATCAATTTTCACATCACTAGAAATTTGAAGTTAAAACCCATAAATTTAAACTTGAAAAAACAATCAGAACCATGATCAAGCAAAGCATTCATGATGCAAGTGCAATTAGAAACTGCGAATTCAACATAATTCCACGAGTGAAACAAAGCTTTTGCAATTTTTAGTCAAAATTGTACAAGAGTTTTATTCCAAGGCATATATGTCCTATCACCAAAAGTTCATTTGATTTTTCATGCAGCCATGCTCTTCTTCTCTTCTTCCAGCTTTTGCAATTCTGCTAATCTCTGAGCCCATGCTCGGTCCCTGGCAACAGCAGCCATTTTCCTTTCAACCCTCTCCATGCCCTTTTTTCGCTTGGCTGCTTGCATCTCCGCCTTCCGTTTCCTTCTCTCGTCCTGTTCAAATGACAGGTCCAACAATAGGACTTACATCTAAATGGCCTCCTAATGTGATTATAAAACCAGACCCAAAATGATAGGAGTTGGAAGAGGGGTAAATCCTAGAAATATGTTCATCGTATTTGTAATTTATTTCTATTGCCACAGTTCACCAATCTATGTCATGAAAAAATAGATCAAAATCCTTAACTCATTCAGAGCTATTTCATGCTTCTGAAACAATGTATTGAGGAGATTCCGCAGGTTCCACAGTTCAATCATGGTATCCTAGTTTTTTGGTTAGTTGTCTTTTTAACTTTCTAAGCACAGACATATAAGCAACCTCATTGAAGAAATGAGACGAAGCATGGAAGGAAGTATATTATAAGAAAATGCCCACCGCAATAAAAGCCTTCCGCTGCTTAATCCTTTTAATGCGATTCCTGCCTTGAACGCTGCCTTCATTAGGTCGACTTCTTGGCATCGGCTCACCAGGCACATATTGCACCCATCTATATGGACCTGCAACACTCAAAATCACATCAAGCATATAGAGAGAAAGTACGCAATCCAGCATAAGAAACAACCATCTACATAAACTATGATAGAAGAATCACACTGCATTTACACGTAAAAAAAGTTTTACTGCATCCACACATATTGGCCAGCAACATCACTCATGTTTCACTTCAAAATCCCATCTAACACGTCAAAATTCCAAGGTAGCAGGTGAAAAATCCAGCATAAAACAATCATCGACAGAAATTTCAATACAATAATTGCACAGATGCAATACAAAAAATCATTAATACTGGACCTGCAACATTCACTCGCATTCCAGACCTAATTCACATTCAAGCACATAAATTCCAACGAAGCATAAGAATTCAGCACAAGAACTAACAACTGACAGAATTTCTCAAGACAAGAATCACTCTACAGTTGCACAACAAAAAACTCACACTACATATCCATAGATATGGACCTGCAACATTCGCTCACATTCCAATCCTAAATCTCATTCAAAGAAGTTCAAGAAATACAGCCTAAGAAACACCTATTGCCATGGAACTCTATATACAGAAATCTTTCTTCAACCAAGACAATAAAAAAATCATACTCCGTCCATCCATCGATATGCACCAGCAACAATCATTCACATCCCAATCCCAAATCACATTCAATCACATCAACCATATGAAACAATCAAAACAACAAAAATCACACCCCATCCATATTTATGAGCCTGCAACAATCACTCACATTCCAGTTTTTAATCACATTCAAATACATTAAACTAATGAAATAATCAAGACAACAAAAACTTATACCCCATCCATAAATATGAACTTGCAACAATCACTCACATTCCAGTCATTAATCACATTCAAACATACAACTTTTTCTGTACAAATCAAATCCACCACAAGGATACACAGATAAAATTTCTACACAACAATCCCACTGCAAAAAAAAAACCCCTAAAAATCATAAAATTACTCCACCATTAACAAACCAACAAATCAGAAAAAGTGTGGATCACCACCAACCAGGCGGCTTGAGGCTAGCTCTCTTCCTCCTCGGCTTCCACCCGGGCCGCCGCTTAGGGAGTCTGGCGTCGGTCAGGCTATGAACCTCACGACGGAGAGACGGCGGCATCCACACTGTCGCCGCAGCATAATCCGGCGGCCTCCCGAGAGCAGAACCGAGTCTGGAAAGCGGCGATTGGTGGAAGGACGGAGAAAGGCCGGGTGCATATGAGAGGTAGGCGGCACGAACCGATCTCTGGGCGATTACGGGGCGTCGGAGAAGACTCCGCAGCGCCGCCCCCAACACCATTGCTGGTCCTCGCTGCTCACGCAGCAAGCCCAAAAAAAAACAAAAAAAGAGAATTCGTGAAAAAGATTGCAGCTTTAGACGTTGAAGAAGATAGCTGGCGGATAAAAGGGGGCGCCGGCAGTGGTACCTGCTTCTCCGGCGGCGTCTGCAACTCCGACGGCGGCGAAGAACAAGAAGAGATTCCAAATGGGAACAATGGCCTCCGAGTTGGGATGGACACGGTCAGGGGTGTCACAACTGCGGACGCCGTCCGTTTTCATAATATTTTGTATATGACCGCGGCAATGTTCGTAAAAATTCATAAGTTTATTTATTTATTTATTATTTATTTATCGATTATTTAAATTTTGTCACGTCTCGGCTTACGTGTTGAGTGTTTATTTATTGATTCGTCGGTATTGCTAATTGTTTGAGTATTATTATTATTAATGTGAGTGCACGTCAGGATCATGCGTCATATAGAGTTAATAATCTTTTGTTGAGCAGTGGTTTGGATTCCGAACCCACCATTTATTACGGCTCTTCTGAACTTTATCGCTCTATTTTATCATAAATTTGATTTCTAAATCATAGGATGTGCTAAATGTTTATTTTATCAGAGCACGAGCCATTTAGACGTATTTTATTTATGTGATTAATAACCTTCGAAGATGAGATCCCTCTTGCTATTTTCGAACTTGGCTCCACCTCACATCACCTTCAAACTTACTTATATGATCCCCTCTTTAGCCGTATACATAGTTTTTATCGAATTTAAAGTAAACCTAGAGTTAGTGGACTTGACTTTTTGTGCATACATGAGTTGCAAAGGGTTCTAGAGTAGTGAGAAAGTTGTTCCATGCACAAGGAATCATAATATCTTTACGCCTTCAACTTCCTCACACATGAAGAGGTGTGGACTAGATGGGTATTGTTATGTACATCGTATGTCTAGGCTTGTGGTATCATAGGGTACGGAAGAAGACTGCCTGAGAATAGTCGATCTTTGTGCTCTTGGTTAAGTGTTATATGTAGGTTTGGATAGGGCTTAGGATATATACTTTTTCCCGAGAGTGAGACCGGTTATTGCTGAGAATGACACAACACTAATTTAATTCGAGATGCTATTCAGTCTGCGGCTTGATGGCTCCTCAGTAGATACCCTTTTGAGTGTTCCTAAGGAGATTATATATAGTTTTCATTCGTCGTGGAAATTAAATTCTACTTGCCAATTTGTATTAGTTATTTTCCGAACTAGTGGCATTAATAACTGATGTTTTTCCTATTATATATATAAGTTTTGTGTTCCTATGTATTGGGTCAACTTTGGTGGAAGAACAAATAATTACTACACACACTTGTGCTCAACTCGCTGTCATTTTCTTTCATGTGTATTTAGTTGATATATAGTGATGTATGCTCTAACCAATATATATATCAAATCAAACATGATATCATGTCTTAATGAGACATTTAGATTTCAACTTCGGCTGTTGTTTTAATATACTTTCTCACTTATTTTATTTATTTATATTATGTTTTTATTGTGTGTTGATTGCTCATGTGATATGTCATTGCACATAGCCTCTTATTAGGTTGTTACACACATCCATTCATTTTTTCTTGTTGAGTGTTTTAGTGAAGCCTTTCTTTCTCAAGATGCCAAAAGGGTTGCTACCGCCTATTTCTCGTTCAAGTCTTATAGATTAATTAATTTAGATATAATTTGACTCAATTGTAACAGTTCTGATTTGGTTCTTAGGTAAACCAGATTCAGGGTGTTACAAATATACACATCGGTCTTGTAACACCCTGATTTCAATTCACCTAAGAATTGAATAAAAAATGTTACGATCGAATTGAGTAATTTCTAAAGTTGTTGGCTGGTAAGACTCAATCAATAAAATAGTTTGAAACAACCCGCTTGCCTTTATGAGAATGGAAGATATTATTAAAAATGAGTCAAAATACATAAAATATAAATAAAAGTAAGAAAGAAAATAATTGCGTTGAGTTTAAGTGTGTATAGTGTTTATTTGTTTTCCCACCAAAATTGACTCAAGATTGCAAAACCTACATATATAATATGAAAAACCTCAGTAATAAGCATTACTAGTCTGAAAAATAACTAGTACAAACTACTAAATGGGTATTCCATTACCCACGAAAATTTAGAAAACTTCAAAATTGCCTCACACTAAGCGGTAAGCAAACATATTTAAACAAGTGTTAGCGCACATGCACGACTAATATTCATATTCATACATACAATACTTATGCTCTCACATCCACCATATTACGCCCATCACAGAACTCGGGTAGCAAAAAGAATGATTAAGTCATTACCAAAAATTTCAAAAATATGTTGCGCTATGCAGTACCCACATACTCCACACTACCTTAGGGTTTGAAAGAGTACTGGTACGGTTCATACATCTTGTATACACTCTTAATCGTAAAAGTAGTAAACCCTCATATTTATACATGTAGGTTTGTGAGATGATTTAATATTTGGTTTCTAGATCCTATTTTTTAAAAACCATCAAGGGGTCTCAACTTTGATTTTTTATTAAACATGTGTAGAAAACACAACTAAATGACCCAATATCGGAGGAATCTGATAAAACACCATTGATGTTATCCTACATCTAAAACATGGTTAAATTCAACACATGGGGAGTTAAGTAGAGATCAAGTAAAAAAAAAGTCCTAAGGACCAGCATGAGTAGAGCTCTATATTCTACTTAGTGCACTAACTCGTATTCATACAAATATAACATCACAGTGCCAAGATATGATTTTTATACCGAAATAATGAAGATAGTAATATACGTATATTATAAAAAACATATCTATTTTTTTACATACATAAATAAGATACATGAGTACTTAAAATGTTCCTTATAGGAATATCTAAATGCTAAAAATATTATAAAAATGAAACAATACAAAAATATAAGAGATAAATACCAAACAACGAGCAAAAAGGCACCATAAACTTAAAACTAACAAGGGAAGACGAAGGGGAAATTTTTTGAGGCATCTAATTTCAAAACCTATTACACTAGGAGGTTAAAAACGTAGATGGTGATTGGAGCATCAAGGAGGAAGAAGAAAGCCAAGGAAAAGAGAAGAAGGATGTTGGAGGTGAGGAGAGAATGAAAAATAGTAAAAAAGTGAAGGAATGGATAAGTTTTATAGAAAAAAGTTAATGGCTTGGTTATGTCGTAAGTATGAGTGTCATATCTAAAGAGGTATGGGTTGGATAAAAAAATATAGATTAGCTTAGTGATGTTATAGACGTATGGGTTGGCTTGGTGATATCCTAAGTATGAGTACATACTTAAAAAAGAATAAAATCATGAAATTATTAAAAAATAAGCTACATTAGTCTTATGGATGGGCCAAAAGATACGATGGTAATTTTGGGCTTAAAAGAGTTAGGATCAATTTTGTGTCATTACTCTCTCTCTCTCTCTTCCCTTCATAACTATTTTTAAGCCCAAAATCAGCTTCATATTTAGGCCTATCCATTAAATCTTCACCTAATCAACCATCAAACATGTGAAAAAAAAAGAAAAAATAAAATAATATCCCAAAATATTTATTTACCAATCTGGTTCGCTCCAACATCTCTTAAAGGGAAATTTACAGACCAGACCGCTTAAACCCATACCATTGTGGCCTGGTCCATATATACCACCATCTACCTCACTCCTGCCAAGGACCTCCGATTAAGGACGGCTTGTAAACCCGAGAGCAGTTACATAAAGCAAATCCTATTCCTATGACAACGCCATCTTCCTCCCCAGCTTAATAATAATCATAATCATAGAAATATATGTCATGAACCAAACTCAACAATAACACGCCACTACTATAGCCAATAGACCCTAAATTATATTCATCATCATATCTTGGATACACCCATTAATAGTCATAATATAATCACCACGACATTAAATGGCCCAGATACACTCAGTGGGAAACATGATCATACTATATATATACATACTGCTCAATTAACTGCCAATCAAGTACCGACGTGGCCCTTTGGTGGGCATTATGCTCTTATCCATCATTCGTGCATAAAAAAATTCGCAAATCATATCATGCATATAAGGCTTAGAAAGAGATTATAAATAACGCTAAAACAACTTTTGATCTGAATCTCATATTTTTTAAATTTACATCAAGGAATCTCAATCTTTAAGTTTTATGATCCGGTAAACTCAATAAGATGACCTCTAGGTAGTGGGATTTAATAAAACACCACCAATTACGATTCATAATATCAATCAAAACTATGATAATGCCAAATAGTAGATCAAATAGAGAGAAGTCATATGGACCTGTGAGGCAAGCTTCACATCTTAGCGCGACAAGCTTGACTCTACACAACCTAGTAAATGCAGACTACAATTCAAACTCTAAATGATGCTTGCATGCAATGACATGCAAATAATTCTAAATACAGTAAATGACATAACATGTAAGACAAAAAATTAAACATACTACATCTCAGAGTAATCTTATCACATGCATATGATGAACATGCAAAAAACTACACTAAATCTTTATAAATCAATAAAGATATCAAAACAAAGATCTAAGTATTTCATAAAATATATTTCGAGATTAAACTTGCGTACTTCAATCTAGTCAAAGATATCGAGATGCCTGCAAGACTCTAAGTAATTTAATTGAGATACCTAATATACTAATCGAGAATAAGATCTAAGTAAAATTATGAAAAATAACTTAAGATTTCAGGTCAATTATTTAAACTTAACCCCAATAATAATATTGTCATAGTAACTTTAATATAGAGAATTTTAAAGATCTCACATCACACCCAACTTACCCACAAGTGAAAGATTAATATTATTAAAATAATCTTATATCGTATAATAATAAAAATAATTAATTACCTGACATACTAAGCTACTAAGGATCATATCCGTATCGCGACGGTGTGCTATTTGTTTTGCAGATGACATCAATGATGCTTCCTGATAGGTAGGTACATCGATCATGGATCACATGAAGACCAAATTGAAGAAGCTGGACTGTCTGCTAGGCACATATCTGCTACTGTTTTTACCCTCTTGGAGAAAACTAAAGAAGCCCTTCAATTCAAATAATACAATTTATCTACCAATTCTTTTTGTTGGAAAATATAAGGCACGTAGAGAAGCCTTTCACCCCCAAAGGAACTTTCTCTTCACCAAATGATTATTTAGCCCAAACTGAGGTGTGTACAAGGCGAGGGCAAAAGCTTCACATTTACAGCCATAGACATGCTCACTTAAACTTTTGCGTACTGGTTAAAACACTAGACAGATCCTCCACTAAGACCTGCATGGTAACCAACATAGCAAAAAAATTGCCAGCAAAATAAATTTGGAAGTTCTAGAAGATGGTTTTCCGTTCTTTTCCTCCTCTTGTAACAAAAGGCTTCTCCACAAAGCTAACTTCCCTTGACTTAAATATGGGAAGTGTCAAAGCTAACAACCCTATCAATGTATGTCTACCGAACAGTAATTAAAACTAGAAGTTTTACATGTTCACTATAACTTGTCAATCTAGCAAAACATGACCACTCAACTCCCATTCAACAAGACTTACCTTCATGCCCATCAGCTAGATAGTTCACTTAAATAATGCTACATTAATGCAACTGCATGTAAGAGGTTTCCCACTCCCACTGTACCCAAAAAGTTTTGCAATAACATTCCCTTCCGACAAAATTTTCGAAGAGAGAAATCAATTTAAATACCAATTATCCATCACATCCGAAGGCAGGCATCTGAACTGTACTTGGCAGAATCAAGCCTTTTGTGTCTAAGTTCAACTTGATAATTTATAATTCGCCACATTGTGCAAACAGGAATTTTTCCAATGATATATCTGTACATCATGTAACTATTTTTCGCAAATAGACAACACCTAACTCAGCTGACCTATGGACTCGGTGACCATCATCCTGCAGTAGTTGTGGGCAAGCCACTGGATCCAGATGACTGAAGACGTGCTTGAGCAGGCATGACTTTAACGTTTAATATGCCCTGCAACAGTAAAAAAAAAGTGAACAAACACTTAACATGTGAATTAGAATTATCATCACAATATCCAATGTCAACGTCCACACTAAAATATGAACTTGAGGTGTTTAGCTGAATGCCATAGACTAATATTCAAGCACATCACACATAATGATGGAGACTGACTTATTTAAATCATGAGTCTCAAGCTCAGCAAGACAGAAAATAACATATTATAAGATCCTCGAACAGATTATAAGTTTGCTTAGGCTTATTACAGGGAAATGTCAGATATTTTGCTGAGCTTAGAGGTGTAAGGGCATAAGATGAAGAAAATATGAGAACCACCATTCATAATGAGGAAATGCAGGCACATCACCAACAAACTAAATCACAGCTCACTAGCCCCAGCCTGCTTCAGCTGCAGACAACATTACTTATGATCACAACAGAGGAAAGGATCTAGCCACAGCTGTTGGGCTTTGCCTGCAGATGGCCAGGCAGGAAAGTGGGGAAAGGAAAGAAGCAAGGAGATGGAGGCTTAAAATTTCTTGAATTTTCCAGATAAGTGTCAAAAAAGGCAATTGGATCCGAACAAAGCACAAAGGCTGAATAACGAGCAGCTTCATAATTTTATTCAAAGCAGGGATGTTTCCTCAGGATATCAGGTCTTCAAAATGAAAATGAGTGTTTTAAAATCTTCCAATGCTTCCCACCTGGGCTTTGCTACGAATTAGATGGGACATTTTGTTCTTTGACATATATAATTTGACCATTCATTGAAATTATATATCCTGAAGTCATGCCGAGGAGAAACGAGATAAATGTCAAAAAGCACATTTAAATTACTTTTGTGTTACTTTCACAATATCATAGTCCCATACTATTTTTTGCCATAAATACGTGGACCATACATTGAAAATTTTAGAAACATGTGAACTTTTCTGTTAACATTTTAATCTTATAATCATCCCAAGGAAATGGCATCACCATGTATGTCAAAAGAACATTTGAATTACATTCAAATATAACTATTACAGTGGCCAATAACCTAATATAAATCTAAAAAATGACCATCTTTAAGTTTAAACTTTGATCAATAATTAGTGATGTATCAAAACTCATATAAAAAGTCCACAGCAGAAGAGCCAGGTCCATAATAAAAAAAAAATTCATGAAAGGTGTAAGCCATTAAAAGCCCCATGAACTAACAACCATGGTTATAGTAAACGCATTATGTTTTACCTTAGCAGGATCAAAAGATACACAAGAACAAAAAACTTGATGCCAGATATTCATGCACATTCAAAAACTAATATTTAAGAGCAAATTATAGACTATGCATTTTATTTACAAGTCCTAATCTGCTGCAAGACTTTGCAGCTAACAAGGCTGCAAGATACAGTAGGGAATGGCTACAAGCATTTATTCATTTTGGAATTTCACCAATGCCCCTTAGAGGTGGATGCAACTATCACACTTCCATGTGATTGGATCTTACAGCCAAAGCCTAACAGCAGCACCCATTTACAGCTCATTTGCATTCTTTATTTGTGGCTGCTTATGCTTAATAAAATGGATAACGCAAAATCATCAAAAAGAGGTTCAATATAATAATCACACTAGAAATCTAACAAAACAAAATTAATTTCTTTAAAAACTAATTAATTGAAATTTTTTTCTTAAAATTTCAGTCATTCAATAATCAGTTAAATTCTAAAAAAAAAGGTTAAAAATTGTAATAGTTAAAAAAAATGTTTTCATAATAACCTTGTTGACCCACTTCAATCCACAAGCATTGCATAGTGTTCTTGGGCCATCTGGTCCTCGCCGCATCATGGGGGTTGATTTTTCAGATATACCACAGCTGTGACATCTGAATAAATCATGTAAAGAGTTAAAAAGGAAAAACAAGGTAAGCATACACAACAAAAACCTGTTACACAGACGTAATCCATGACTAAACTATTTGATCAACTTAATCATGACATTGGAGATTTAAAAAAAAAATTATATTTCCATGCAAGTAAAAGAATTGGAAAAAGCTGGTGTGAGATTAAGTTCCTGTTGAATTTTGTAAAAGGAATGATAATATATCTGGCGTGAATAAAAGAAAATCAAATTTAATGGCCAAAACAGATGTGTTTTCATTCCTATCCTTCCAGGTATACTTGCAAGAGGATTTTCAAAAATAAACAAGGTATAAATATGTTTAAACAACTTAAAAATGAATAAACGGGGAGGCGACAAGGGAAAAAAAAAGCTTACACAGCTTCAGGTACTTTTGCACCAGAACTTGAGTCAGACCCCAAAGTAGGAGTCACCGATTCCTCTTCAGCCTTTTGCCTTGATGATGCAAATTGACCTTTTATACGCTGCATCCTAAATACAAAATGAACACATTTCCTATAAGTGGCAGCCTGACAAAATACAACTAGCCAAATAGAGAGGGTCAACATGGGTTACTGTTGCAGACAATGGATCTTTAAGTGAAGTAAAATACAGCAATTGTTTATAGTTATGCACAATTTATTTCCGATCCATACTTCCTCTAAATGGGAAAGTTCCTAGATATGAATTTACTCAAAAAGAATCAACTTCCTAAGTTAAGAAACAGTCAAATTTGCAAAAGGTAGAATGGGAACCAAGGAGGAAAAGGTGAAAATAATTATATCATCTAAAAGGCAAATTTACCGGTTTTCTTGTATAAAATAGATGTTACAATCTTGTTTACACTATTGACAAATAAGCATAATTAATATGCTAGGCACCAAAGGGCAGCTTGGTGCACAATGGCTCCCGCATGTGCAGGGTCCAGGCAAAGGTTAAACCACAAAGAGTCCATTGTGGCAGCCTTACCCTGAAACCTTTTGGTCACACGGTGGCAACTCTACTGGTTGTGCCAAGGCTCCCCTTTTATTATGCTAGTAGACACCAACTAGGAAAAAAAATACAATTCACCTCTTCTAAAAGGAATTTAACACATAAAACTGTATATCCAAAAGAAGCCCATACAAACACAGGATGATTTTATACAAAATACAAGAGTCTGAACAAGCCACAAACCTCTGAGCAACCTCCTTCCGCACATTATACCGAACCTTCTTTTCAAAGCAACGCTCTTTTCGCTTCTGGCGAAACCTAAGCAGCGATGCCAATCTATGCACAGCAGTTGACTCTGGTGTATCACCTCCCTGGTAGAATAACAAAAAGGCTGCATAAGGACATAAAAACAAAACTTTTCTAGTTTCATTCTCAGGAAGTAAAATGTCAGATGTACCCTGTGTTCTTGCCCTGTGGAAGCCGAGTTGCTACTGCTAGAAGGCAATTCCCTTCCTCCTAAAAGTAGTAGTACTGCTTGCACCTGCAGATCAACCCACCCTACAGTGTGAGACCCTAAGCCACTTCTACTGCCATTGGCAGAAAAATTAAATATCAATAAATGGATCAACCATGAAATCTATGTTATTTTTTTATCTTTAATTATTGCACTGAAAAACTGTGATGGAAGCCAAACTCCAGGCACAAAACAAGTAAAATTCTTAAAAAAAAGAAAAGCTTAATTTCTCGCGCTTGAATTTAATAACATGTCTCATTCCCCTACAATTCAAGTGTTCAACCAAATATTTCTCGCAAAACAGATGTGTTCTTCATACACTCACAACGTATAATATAATCGCATAACCATATTTAGTAAAATCATCAAGAAAAACGTATAATCCATGCAAATAAACTAAATTCGATTGATCATCTATGCGGAAAACAGATTAAAAAAACCTAACTTCCTCAATCAATGCTAAAACAATGCCAACACATGAACAATCGAAATAACACAATCAATTAGACACGAGATACTCCAATTTTGCACATAAACCAATTGAGAATCATCCAAAAACCCATAAAAAATCCAATGTGGCATTCATGCACCCAAAAAATGTAATAAAATTACATCACCGAATTATTTAGATCAACAAGAAAAACAAATAATCCATGAAACCAAATTCGACTAGCTAGATTCGATCGACCCAGAAAGAACCCTACTTTCACAATCCCCAATCAATGCCAACATGTGAACAATCAAAACAACACGAGATACTCAAATAGATCCCTCCAATTCGCACATAGATCAACTTGGCATCGTTCAACGAACGGAGAAAACCATTAAAAATCCGACCTTTTCATAGGAGACGGACTGGAAGACATAGACGCCGCCCTGGTAGAAGAGGTAGAGGTCGTTCATGTTGGGCACCTGCACCAACTGCCCAACCTCGTACCCGACCTCCGCCGACGCCATCTCCACCGCCGCCTCCGCCCCGTCCTCCCCCACGGCGGCGGCGTCGGCGGCGTCGTCGGCGTCGTCGTCCATCCCCTCGACATCTTCGGCGGCGGGGGCCATGTCGCCGGCCATGGCGGCGGCGCAGGCGTCGATCTCGGCGATTTCGAGGCCGTCCAAGCGGCGCCGCTCCGACGGCGAAGCGTCCATGGGAGGGATATCGAGAACGAGGGACGGACCAGTCCACCGGACAGATATCGATCCTTGTCCGCGCCCCATCTTATTTATTTATTTATTTAAAATTTATTTTTATTTTAATTGTAATTATGCACTCAAATTGAGTTAAAGCCCGACTAATTATTTTGAGTTCGAGTTGAGATAAAAAAGCCTTCTACTTGTGTGTCGAGTTTGATACAAACACAGGAATGTTCAACATTATTAATATATATTTTTAAATAATTTGAGATAAAATTAATTATAAAAATTTAAATAGTTCAATTTTGATTCAATTATAAAGCTAAATAGTTTCTTAAATACTGTATTTTGCATATTATCATATAAAACTGTCAATACAATATAATTGCATTTATTAATTTAAACATTTATTTGAATGGTTGCATAAAACATATCTAAAATATTGTATCTAACATAAAATATAAAGCTTGTGAAGTCAAAGTAAGAGCCTTCGTGCACGTGCTTACTTAATTTGAATTAAATTTTAACCCGAACGAAATCGAGCCAAATATCAAATAAATTTGAGCTCGATCAAGTTATTAGCACCCACTCTCATTAAATAGTGGGATAAATTATAATAATTTGATATATCAAATATACGATTGACTTTAAACATATATCTTAATTTAACAAGAAGAAAAACTATAGTAGTTTGATTTTTTTTATTGTAATTTGATTTGTTAAATCTCCTCCTTTTAATTACAAGCCAATGTTAAAATTTCCTTTTGTTAATAACAACAAATAAAGATAATAAAACAAATGAAAAGTGTTCTTGTCCTAGTTTTAAATTTCACGGGTCTCATTGGTCAAGTTTGATTTAGTAGATCTTATACATCTTCAATTCTGTCATGGTTTAGGTTTATTATCATTTTGATTCATATATATATATATATATATATATATTAATAACGATATTTAAAAAGTGTTATAAATATTTGATGACAATTTTTTTTCAATATCTAATAATATGTTTATTATTTATTTTAATTTATATCCGGATCAAACTGATTTCATCCGGTTCAACCTTGTCGAATCAACTCATTAGACTAATATTATATATTTTATGATATCATATTTAATCGAGTTTAGTTGAATTGGGTCTTTTTTATAATAGGCAGTCAACATTCAGAAAAAAAAAATCAATATAACTCTTCATTTTGATAAATGAAGGGAAATTAAAAATCTAATATGAGAGCTTGTATTTTGAATTAGTCATGTAATGAAGAATCAACTGTGTGTTTAATTTTTCTTTAAAAAAAATTATAGTCAGTATTATATAAATATAATTTGTGATAAATAATCTCAATTAAATTTACTTACTTGACAGATTTGATCTTAAATCCCATCACAAATAAATCTGGTTTTAGTTTCCTTTAAAGATGATAAAACAAATTAAATGATTGCTATTCTAGCTGTATTGTTTATCTGCAATTGTTTTATATGTAGGAATTTTACATAAATAGATTAAGATTAATCTAAGCATCATTCTTTTAGCTTATAATAGGATCTCATGAGTTTTGGATCCATGTATTGAAATGGATTTTGATTATGATCGCATACAACCCACAAGAGAACATCCAATGTGACAATATAATTCTACATAAGAAGAAAATACATCTATAATAGCCTTCATTTGGAATAAAAAAGAAATTAGACTTTTACATAAGTTTAAATTGACTTAAAATATAAACACTTATTAAAAAATTTCTATAATATTATTTATAATGCTTGATTTGTACTATAATAGATAATAATCTTTTATAGTCTAATATAGTATACTTATCTTTAAAATTATTTATATATTATTTATTGATTAGTCAATTTTCATCAATTTACTAATCTGAGAAATCTACTTATTTAAGAATTCTACTTACTTAATAAATTAGATTTTCTATTTATATATGTAATAATAAAAGGGTAATATTACAATATAATTACTTTTATCAATAGAAAATAAAGAATAACTAGTCAAAGACCCACACAATGTGTAGGGTAAAATAAAAATTTATTAATAATATATATTAAGAATGCACACATTAATTAAAAAAATATTATTATATTATTTTTTTAATAAATAAATAATAAATATTTATTTATTTTAGCAAAAATTAAAGTTACATACGAATATTGAAAGTAATTTTAATTTTAATAAATAAAAATTTTAGTAATAAAGTGGAATTTAATTTTTAAAAGATTTTTTATCCAGATAGAATTATACTCTAAGTATTTTCTTAATAATAAAAAATAATATACAAATAAATAAATAAATATAAATCTGGAAAAATCTAAATTAATAATTTATTATTAAGTAACAAAACTTAATTTGAGTATTATAATTCTAAATATATTAAAATTTTTCAATATTTTAAAAATTCTTAAATTAGGTAAAATTATACTCAAATGTTTTCTTAATAATAATAATTAATTTAAAATTAATTAAGTACTAATGGGTCAACAATATTATTAATATAAAACCTGTGGCTCAAGTCAGAATTTTATATTATCAAACCAATCGGTTCAACCGTCGGTTCGAATCGAGCCAATTTCATGGATTGCGTTCTGAGTCGAAGCCAACCGTGAATTATGAGCAATGAGGGTTTAAGTATACTTAAATATATAATGATAACGGGAAAAAGATAGTAAAAATGGGTTATCAGAATATATAAAAGTATACAATATTTTTCTTTTTATGTATTTGATCGTAAAGATAGTTTTAATCCGTTTATCACATTAGGGCTTATTACATGCAATTTGGGTGGGTTGATAGTTATAGGGCATATTATTTGGATGTTGTGATATTTTTATCTTATTTTATGGGATTTTCCTGATTTTTTTAGATTTTTTAAAGATTTATTAGTGGTTAATATTATTCTTAGACTCAAGCCGGTGTTGAGTCAAGATTAATTTACAAGTTTTCCACCGACCACCCTTTTCATCCAAACCCCGACACTCTCTTCT
>JAVDBV010000435.1:0-32611 GCA_032619315.1 Piper longum
CTCCCACTCCCACTCCCACTCCTCCGATTCCGCCTTCCCGCCGCCGCCGCCATATGGAGGCGGGCGGTTCCCTCCGATTCGGCCGGCGCCGACGGAGGACCCGGCGGAGGTGTACCGGCGCAACGCGATCAACAAGATTCTGGAGGCGGCGCACGGGGACATCGGATCGATACGGAAGGCACGGGAGGCGGAGATGGAGGGGATGATCGCCGCGCAGGGGGCGCTCCGGCGACGGGAGGAGGATGTCGGGACGGGGCTGCGGGGGCTGCTGGAGGAGAAGGAGGGGTTGGAGCAGCAGCTGCAGCTGGTTCTGATGAACTCCGATGTGTTGGAGGGGTGGGTGAGGGAGAACGAGGAGAAAATCGCCCGGCGCGGGGATTTCGACGCCGAGGATACGTTCGAGGCCGTGGATGTTCTGTCGAAGCAGCTTCTAGAGTCGACGGCGGCGGATTTGGCGATCGAGGACTTGATATACTCGTTGGATTTGGCGGTGCAGGAAGGGTCGATTCCATTCGATGCTTATCTGAAGAACATTAGGAATTTGTCGAGGGAGCAGTTTTTCCATAGAGCTATGGCTGCTAAGGTCCGAGCTGCTCAGATGCAGGCTCAAGTCGTTGCCATGGCTGCCCGGTCTTCGCACTACGCATCGTAACGGTGGAAAGATTGATTCTTATCTTATATCGTCTATTTGATGGATAGAGGTGCTGGTTTTCTTCATTGGGAGTGTCTGGCCTATACTATAAAGGTTAGTGATTTTAGATGTTTTGTTAATTTTTTGGAGGGGATCTTTCCCCCTTTTTTGGATTGTACCAATTTATGGAGTCTAAATAATGAACAATGGAAATGAAATTTAGTATATAGTATTTGTTCATTATTTCCAGTGCTGAAAGTTGATATATGTGATGTGATTTATGGGATTGTGAATTCATATATTGGGATAAGAAGGCAAGAGCTTTCTTGTAGCTATGGTGTTTTGTTGATATCGGATGTGGCATTATATATTTGCAGGTTATTTGAGTTACTATCTTCTTACTAGAGTACCTGGTATAGTGATTTTTCTTTTGTGATCGATTGGAGGATATGCATGAGTTTTGATATTTTAGGAAGCAACACTAAACTCTTCTAGTTTGGAATCTGCTTATCTTATCTATGCGGGTATCACTTTATCTGTTTTGCTCGTTTTTGAGCTCATCATAAGTCCTTTATTACCGTTTCTTTGAAACAAAATGTGATTCTCCTTTCTTTGGCCCTTCTAACCAAAATTGATTCAAATTAGCTTGTGCATAAAGGAAGTCTATAGTTCCAATGTATCCAATTGTTTTCTTTGTTGCCATCTCTGACAGTAAATGCAGTTATAGATTTACCTGTGTCTGATTTGAGTTTCATCTTCATCACCACAAAGTTGTGTTTCCTCATGTCTTGTTATGTATTTCTGCTAATATATACCAGCATTTCTGTATACTGCGAGTCTATAGGTATCACAGCATTATGCCTCGTTTTAGTGTTTCTTCAATATTTCTTCATTTATTTCAAGTTACTGCAATCCTTGTTAAATCTGCTTATAAATCAGTGTTGTCGAATTGTTTTAATAGCATTATCCGGACTTGTGAATACCAATTGCAGGATGAAGAAGATTAGATGTTCAATTTTGGCCGTTGTTGGACTTTCTATTCTCTTCTGTTAATTTTCTTGGAAATAAATTGTAGGAAATGCTTTCAACTTTTATAGATAAAACTGTCGCATATTAGCCTGTTGTTTTAGTCACATCCAAATTTCATTTTCTCGGTATTATATGCCCAGGATGACCACTTCTCTTCTTTTACCTAATCTTGAATTTTCATATTTCTAAATGAGTGAACACATAAAGAAGAAGCAAATGAAAGGAAGAAATGGTTTTTAGCTGAGACTGATGCAAATTAGCTTGTTGTTTAGATGGCATTAAAGTTCAACTTTCTACGTGTTATATATGCCTTAGGTGAACTAAATCTCTTGTAGTCTTGCATTCAAATAATTTTACAATCTTTTTTTTAGCAAAGCAAGTCCTTGGAAACAAAATAAGTACACATAAAAAGGACTTAAAAACCAACAGGGAAGAAGTATATTCCCTGTTTTTTCGTTTAATAATATTCAACAAGTAACAACCATTGTTTTCACTTTGGAAAATCAAGCACTGTTCTCGAGTCTCCAACTTTGCATACAGAAGAAACGAGTGCCCTCTAAAGTTAGTTTTTTTTCTTTTCTTTTTTTTGAGAAAATTTCAACCGACTGCATACCTTGAACCTTCATATGATGAGCTTCATTTTTTCAACCTGTAGTACTAATGACATTTACGCAAAAGTGACATTTAAACGTATTTTGTAAACCTCAAAAATTTGTATTAGTTATTTTAATTTTTAGGCATGTAGAAATAAATGCCATGAAAGTGAATTTCTTATGAGAAAATTTTTATTGAATTTGATAAGGATGGCTAATCGATTGTGTAAATGTGTGAAATCATTGTAATTATAGTGGCAAGGATATAAATATGAAATATTTCTCTTCCCGAACTCCTTTACTGCCTCTGCCTCCAGAATGCTTATATTGTTAATTTGCTTGACCGGTCACCGTTCTATAATAAATCTTTACTGGTCACTATTCTATTATAAATAACTATTAAATGTGTCTTGACCAATGTGTCTATATGATAAATAACTATTAAATGTGTCTTGATTTATATTAAGTAGTTCACGCCAACGTCTGATCATTATTACTTTAAACATATGATTTAAGTAATCTTCATTTTGTGATTATTTTATCTTGTCAAAGAGGAATTTAGTAGTAAGTTCATAATGCTTGTGACTTGTGCGTGAGAGAAGGTTCAGATGTGCTCTTTGCTATTGCTAGAAACCATCTTACAATGTTTACGGGGGGGTGTATTAATCTTATTTGTATTATTAGTTAACTAAATTCATTAGCTGTTTGAACATAGGCGAATTGATCTGGTCGGTAAATGAGTAGCGTTTCTTCCTTGGATTATTTTTACGTTCTTTACTTATTCTGATGTGCGCTTTGCTGTTGCTACTTTGCTGTTCATTATGGAAGGAATGTGGTTGCAACTTCAGAACACTTTTAAGTTATTCTCGTAACCCAAATGTTCATAATCTAGGTGCTTTCCGAACAAAGTGTTGGGGAAATTTATTAGGACGTGACTAACAACCACGTATTGAAAGCTATCCTATATTACACCATAATTGCTTTGAAATAGTTTGGCGTGTTGGAATTATAAATTCCAATTTAAAGTAGTCGAAGTAAGTTTTATAGATCAGGCTTGCCAGGGTGCTTGCAGGGCCTTATTTGCAAAATCCAACTTGGGTATAATCTCCATGCTAAAATGAATGTTTCTAGAACCATTTTACCAGTTACCAGCCATCCGAAAATCATTTTAATAAAAACAAACGAGAATAGAAATAATATAGAAAGGTGGATAATTATAAATTAGAAAGGAGGATACGAGTTCTTGTACAATGAATGAGAGGTAACAAATCCAAGAAATGCACAGAACGCAGATATGAGATGAAAAAGAACACAATCTCGCCAAACGAATCACTGCTTTCACTTCAATTCCCCGGTTTCTCTCAAAAACCTTCTGATTTCCTTGATTCACATAAGGTGAGGGTGATGGTTAATTTAGTGAATCAGATAGGTGAGGACCAAAGCCGCCATCATCAGAACATATCCTATTCCTTGATCAATTGCCACACCTGCAAAATAGCAACCGGAGTGTAAGCTCGGACTGGCACATAACATGAAAACAGAAACATAAACGACAACAAGGAAAAGAAACCCGTACCATCGCTGGCAGGCGCAGGTGCTGGGCTCTGTGCGTTCATGACCGGCACAATGGCCGCCACGGCCAAGACAAAGACAACCATCAATGGCAATTTAACTCTCGCAAACTCCATCGATCCGACCCAACAAAAATGTATCTAATCCGAATAGAGGCCGGAAGGCGAAAATGTGGGCGAGAAAGGGTGGGGGGAAGGGATGGATAAAAGAGGAAGATGGTCGATGGGGAAGAAGAGCCAGTGGCCGTCTTAAGTAGAGGAAGTTTGTAGAGGGTTATGATGATGGGGAGAAGCAGACCCCCCACCGCCAGTCTGGCTTCAAATGATTTGCTTCAAAGAAATGACCGTTGCTCCGTTTTATGCGACTGCCCCAGGTGTGGTGGGCCTTCTGGTTGCACCTCCTTCTTTTTGAATTTTGATTTTTGAAGCATTCCATTATTGGCAGTGCACTAATCTATGCTTCTGAATAACTGTGGATGCCACTGCCAGATAAGACCTGCAAGTGGGATTTGCTGTTCTTCTTCCCAATTTTTTATTTTGCATTTGATTTGCTCAAACACATGATAATTGGAACAAGGAGGGGGGACACACATGGCAAAGGGGATCTTGATCAAACATTAGTTTGGGAAGAAGATTGTATGCAAGTTATAACTCCATTAACGGACCAATATTAACACTCTCAACAAACGAGCTAGAACCCAGTTGGTCATGGTTGTTATACCTGCCTAACATTCCATTTAACAAATCGTTGCACATGAAACAATACTAGTAGTTCTGTGATAGTTTTGTTTATATGGAGCTCCACCGGGATGTGCTCAAAATTTCGATCAGGAGAATACATCCAAGCCAGGAAATTTTGCCGGCTATAGTGGAAGCAATCGTAACGTAAGGGTAATAACCGTATCGAAGGCAGACCAGACACATTTCTGAAGAATAAAAAGCACAAACCGGTAATTTGATTTTCTGGGTTTCCAAAATCACTTACAGACATAACATAAGTTGAAACTAATAGGGTGGTAATGAAGGTAACAATGTTTAGAAGCATTGGAAGTCACATCTGTTTAAGGCTTTCAATGCCCATCAGAGTTTGGAGAGGATATGATGTAAAGGTCTAGTCTACCTGCACTACCGTACTCCTTTTTACTTCACCCGCTCTCCAAACCATTTGCTCCGTCTGTTTGACTGTTGCACTCATAGATAGTCGAAGTCTTCCAGGATTCCGGCCTGAATTTAACTGAAAAAAAAATGGGAGACTTCACTTTTTCACTAGTGGAAAATGTTAAAATCATCGAAAGATAAAAAAAGATTGTCCATCCCTGCGACCATAGCATTCTGAAATATGAAACATGATAAAATAGAATTCTGAAATAAAACGAAAGTCAATCATGCATAAGAAAAAATAATCCAACTTGTAATACTCTAATGAGATACCCTTGCCAACTATATATACTCAAATATCAGAAGCCAAGTCCATATAATATATCATCGTCACATTTTCCAACGCAAACCATTTTTTAAGCAATTAAACAAATCACAATTTGACAGAAAGTACAACAACCACCTCCCTCGCTTAACAATGGCGGAGAATACTAATCTAAACTCATCTAAATCATTTTAAAGAAATGGTTTTCTTAAAACATCGATGAGGGCTTCACCTTTACTGAACAATTGTAGCCAAAGTGATCTTCGAAAAAGATAGTTGTTGATAAATGGTAATTAGGTTTGACTCCAGATATAATGATATTTTTAAGAACAGATAACTGCTGATAAATCCAGCAACGCATAAAGAGCAGCATTTGACATGCATAAAACTGATTACAAATGCAAGATTGTCATTAGTTATTACAAAAGAAAACCAAAAAAGGCTATTACCAAACAGGTTGAAACAGACCAACAGAATGGCCTTACCTCCTTGTACATATTCTCTAGCTGTTCTTTGGCCTGGGGAAAGTCGTTTGAACACCATTGCTGAAGTGTAAAAATATTCTCTGCATTGATCCCAAGTGTTAGAACTCAGAAGGCAGCGGGAAATCACCATTATTATAATAAATAAACACCATTCAATGAATAAGAATTCAAGAAACATGACATGTAGATAAGAAAAAAAAATGACAAGGAGTTCGTACCTGTCCATCTGTTGGCAGTGGAATGCGTCACCTCAGTTGCATTTTCTGCAATAACCATAAGAGTTCATGTATAATGGCTCTAGGTATAACATAAGAAGCAATATTGCGTCCTATGAAACTCTTACTCATTGCTTCAAGGGCAGCAGGATCATTGTCCGTATAGAGTCCCATTTCCTCCTGCGGCATATTGATGGTCAGTTTCATTGACAGGAAAAAATTATTTCACTTGTATATATGGTTAAACAGACATATCACCTTTAGTTCATTATGCTTTTGTTCAACAGCTTTGAGTTCTGTGAGAGCAGTTTCCCTCTCGTCCTGTGATATTATAGGCTCATTTGATCAAGAGGCCAAACATAATAAACTGTGATAGTATAGGCTCAAGGACACTTACAGACTCTTCTCTGCCTTTCAATAATTCGTCTTTTTTCTCAAGTAGTTCTCTTAAACGCTCCTTACTGCTTACGATATCTGCCTCCAACTTCTGGTGCAGATTTCTCAGCTGCACGTAGTTAAAAGAAAAAGGTAAATATGGAAGTTGTATCTCTTATATTATATACAGAATTTACAGGTTTCCAACTGGTTTCCGGCACAACTTGGAAGGCTCCAAAAGTATACCTGCTAAAAACAAAAAGCCAGAAAAAATAGAGAACATACTACTTTCCAAAATGAATTTGTGCCGACCAAATTCATACATATTGGAGCCTCTTCAACTACTTTCACACAACTATATATTCATACATTTTGCTGCGTAATCTTTTGTAAAAGCAAAATCAAACAATCACGAATTTGCACCCTCACAACTTCTAAGCTCTCAGTCTAACTCTAGTTAGCTTCTTCAAAATACCACACTTAAGGATGTGCCAACCTTATCTTTTGAAACAAGGTCATCATCCACCAAACTCTGAACCACATCTTTGACAGATTGCTTTCTTGGGCCCCAATTTTTAAAGTTCCTTGAGCTGCATTACAAAACAACAAGGTACAATCATACCAAATGGCAACAAGAAACTAAATGGTGCAGTGTAAATTTTCTCAATCTTTATTTTCTCCTCTTTCTTCAGCCTTATCCCAGAAAGTAGGCCAGAGACATGGATTTTATCTAGAATACGTATGTGACTATATAGCAAGTTTTTTATAGGAATGCAAGAGCATTGGCCGAGTTACGAAATGTGAACTTTATCTCAGAAAAATTACAAGAATTGACACAACTAGCCGAAATGTTAACGTCTCAAACATAATATAACAGACTAAATGCAGCCGCTCATTGTGCCTTCAGTAAAGGAAACTGCCATTCGATCGTAAAGAGAAACAAATGTCAAAGGGGAAAAAACAAGCATGCAAGATAGAAGTCCTCGTACAAGATCTGAAGAATCTTCTCTCGCTTCTCCTCCAGAGAAAGCCCCCTCTTCTTCGACTGTTGCATCGATTCAAAGCAAACAAATTATACAGACAAACCCATTGAGAAATTAATATTCAAACAGCGCACTACAATAAGTCTATAAGCAATGCAACTTGAAAGAAGAAGAAAAAAAAGTAGTGTCAAATATATAAATGAACAAGTAGGATATGAAACCAAAAAAAAAAAACAAAAAAGAGAGCGGGAAAGAGATAACCATTATTATTTAAGGGGATACTATGCAATCTTGGGGAAGATTGATCTGATGGTTTGTTGGAAATAGAAACGGGGAGGGTGGAGAGTGTAGAGATAGAAACGGGTAGGCGGCGCTGCTACAATTTGGCGGGAAGCGGTTTTTCCTTCCAATCAAGCATCATATTAGTTTTACCGCAAACTTCTAGTTTTTATTATAAACTCGTCTAGTTAGTTGTTGTTGTCTATGTGCAGCTTCCACCATCTCCTCCACCAGAGGGGTGGGTATGCTCCTCCGACAGTGGACGGAGAGAAGAGCTCTGAAAGTCCAGCAGTCACAAACGGAGCCACAGCTTCCTTTGGACCCTATTATCGAATAGGATCCATCTAAGAGGACTAAATACATGTAAAACGACAGCGATAGCTAAAAAACTCCATCCTTTTAACTTTGATTCTTTCAGTTGTTTGAAAATCACGATTTTGAACTTGTGGTTCTTTACAGCTTATGTAATCTGAGTCCTGGCTTGTGCGCACACGTTGTATTTCTTTAACCGTGTTCTATTCTCAACTTCAACAAAAATCCATCGGGGAAAAGCAAACTCCAGTGATATCGAGAAATTGTTTTAGAGAAGTTGTATTTTGCATTCAGGTGATTGTTTAAGGCAACTTAGCTCTAAAGTGGGATTATAATCTCGAGTGTATTTATTGAGCTGGCTAAGATGAGTGTATTTATTGAGCTCGTTAAGGGTTATGCTTCTCAAAGGACTTGACAAAGGTTTTACGGTCACTCTTAATCAAAAATTTAGTTTAACAATAAGGTTTTTTTATCACTAAAAGTGATACGAGATAAAGTTAATAATTCTCTTTCTTATCCATTATATTATAAAAATCATCTTTTATTTATCATACGATGAAATTTTAATTCTGACGTAATAAATAAAGTTTATTTATCAACTTATATGTAAGTCACCGATTAATTTTAAATATAATGTGGGATAAACCCGATAATACTTTCTTCCTATCTAATTTTTACCCAATTCGGAGCAAATTCATGTTTAAGTGGAGCTAAAATAAGATTAATTTATATTTATCATTTATCAACGCCTCCCTTCGAAAAATTTATGCATAAAAGTTGAATATAAGATCTAAATTAGTGTTTTTTACTTCATCGTGACTTAGCAGTCGCATACGTTAAAATTCTGCATTCGTAACGTAAAATAAAAAATCTTAGTTGGGTTGAAGTGGTGAGTGGTGACCGCCAATCCCCGCATTTCCCTTATCCAACTCCTCCAGCCATTTTCCAAACACTAGATGATGATTGCACCCCGTCATCACCTCCACCCGCCATGGGTTTCCGTCTCCTCCTATCTGGGAAGGGCTTCTCCCCCGTTCACCCCTCCTCCCCCACCTCCACTTCTGTTCATCAACCCTCCTCACCATCATCATCCTCTTCCCCTTCTTCTTGCTCAAGTAAGTTCATTATTATAGTGACTGAAGCGTGTGTTTTGTTTCTGTAGCAGGTTGAGCTTTTGGTTTGTGACTGAATTGTCGGTTGTAGGTTATGAAGTTTAGGTGTGTTGGGTTTGGGTTATGGGTTTCTATTGCGTTCTACTTTTTGCCGGCGTTTTAGATTAATGTTTTTATGTGTTGGGCGGTGATTGCTATTGGTTGAGGATCATTATCATCATCATCCGCCTGATCCCAAAGAATTGAGGTCGGGGTTACTTATTCTTTCCTTCCAACTTCATCTTGCCTGTGTTAGACCATTTCAACGCAATTGGTTGAGGATGAATTGAGTAATTTAAGTTTGAGTTGTTATATTTCGGCACTATGTAGGTGCAACCTTCGTATAATGCAGCATGGGGGCAGAATTTCTTTTTCAGAATCAATCTCAAGTTCTAATTCTTTGAGTAGCTCTTTTAGTGATTATTAGTAGATGTTGTTGGGTCAATGGTTGATGCACTTAATGCGGAATACTTTCTCTTTTGTAATGGTCAAAGTGTTTAAAATTGGTTAACTAGTTTGGCGGCAGTGTTGAACATTTGATTCGTGTTCGCATTCTCAATTATGGTAGGGAATTAGGGATTATGTTTTGCTGACTTGGTGGTGATGCCTGTGTATGTATCTTTCAAACTTCCTAGGCATTTTTGGTAATCCTTCTTTTGATTGGCCAATCTCTTCTAATATCAATTATAACGTGGATTGGATAATGTAAATGTGAGTTGTTCTATTCCATAATGAATAAGTTCAAACAATATCTTGGGTGTAATACAGCAAGGGGCAGGGTTGCTTTCCCGGAATCAACCGCAACATCTACACTTTCTGCTATTCCCAGAGAGTGGGAGTTTGTCCAGGGGCAGACAATTAAGCCTTGTAAAAGCCCAACAGGAGTTAAGGGAAATCCTCTGAGCGGCAATAGAACATTTCCAGATCAAGAGGTAAGCTATTATGACTAGTATACTGGAAATTCCTGTAATTTACTTTGACGTAAGCTGGGAATTGCTTCTTGACATTGTTCCGTATGTCATTTTTTTTCATTTTTTTTCTTTTTTTTAAAAAAAAATATATATGTCAGTCAAACAACAGAAAGGAAGAACCAGGCACGAAGATTTTGCATCAATTGAATTTTAATTCTTTCCATTATGGCTATTTAATGGAAGGCTTGGAGAAAATGGAAGATATTACTAACAATTCGGACGTGATGAGATTGGAAAAAGAAATCCTTCTGCATATTGAAAGGTTGGGTGCTCTTGATCTTTTTCACGCCTGTCTATCCAGGATGACAATGACCCCTTCAATTGAAAGTTTCCCAGCTTCTCCTCCCACTGCCGAGCGTAAAGACAACTCTGCTCCCTTAATGACATTGCAGTCGGAGAAAATTGTCGTTCCTTCTGGAAGAAAAATGGAAAGGAAATTGAAGAGGCAACACTCTGTACGAGTTTCACAGGAGTCCTGTTCTTCCACTTTTCTAAATGTTGCTTTAAGAGATGGTGGATCCCTACATAATTCATTGAGTCCTAAAAGAACACGACAATCACTTGCTAAAAGTGAAGCAGAGATGTCGAAATGGGTAAAGGTAATGCAGGATATGGTGCTTTATGTGTCCACTAAACGTTTTGTTGTAGACCGGAATTGATGAATTTTGGCTTCTGTTTCTATAGGAGGTTGCCAGATTGGAGAAGATACAAGCAAATTTGAAAGAGAAAATTGGAAATGTGAGCTTCAGTACTTGGGCTGAAGCTGCTGGAATTAAGAAAGAAGTACTGTATAAGCATTTGTATTTTGGTTGGCATTGCAGAGACAAGCTTTTGAAGAGTACCAGACCTTTGGTTTTGTACCTAGCAAGACTTTATCGAGGGCAAGGAGTTTCCCTTGATGACCTAGTTCAGGTATTCATTATCTTTCATCATTAGGAATATGTTTCCATTTGTTTTTATTTAAAGAACTGCAAACGCCAAGTTAATTTTTTCTCTCATTTTGACCTTAGGCAGGCAATGTTGGTGTTCTTCAAGGGGCAGAAAGGTTTGATCAAACAAAAGGGTACCGATTTGCTACATATGTTCAATATTGGATCAGGAAGTTAATGTCAACACTTGTAGCTCGTCATGCAAGAGGAATACAAATACCGGTATGGAACACCCAATTTTATTCCAAAGAGGTGTCTCTTTTTCCATTGTCAACGAGACTAAGTGCTTGTAACTTGTTTTCCCAGTTGAGGCTAAATGAAGCCATCACAAAAATGAAGAAAGCTAGACGAGTTCTTTATAACCACTACGGCAGATACCCCTGTGATGAAGAAATATCGATTTATACTGGCATTTCACTATCAAATATTAGGCTCGCAAGAAAGTGTTCACGAAATCCAGTGTCACTATATCAAAAAGTGGGAGAAGGCATGAGTGTAAAATTCATGGTAGTCATCTAAACTTCTTTTTATGCTCTTAAATTGTCTAGTTTTTCTCGAACCTTGAATTAATATGTTGTCCATTGTCCCGTGTGAATAATTCATGATTCCTCTTGCTCTCTTGATGCATAGTTCTCTGATGTATTTCATATTTAAAATGCAGGAAATCGGACCAGACACATCAGTAAGCACTCCGGAAGAGATTGCTATGAGGCATAACATGATAAAGGAAATTCACGAGATTTTAGGAGGGTTGAATCAAAGAGAGAGGCAGGTACTTGTCCTTAGGTATGGACTAATAGATGGCAAATGCGAGTCTCTTGAGGAGATAGGCAAGGCTTATAAGGTAAGCAAGGAATGGATTAGAAGAATTGAAAAGGTTGCTTTGACAAAGATAAAGACAGCAGAAATGCAATCTAGGTTAAGCCCTTTCCAACGTTTGTAGTCCATTATTTCGCCTGCATTTCTGCTCTGAGACTTTCCACAATATAACCCACAAATGGAGAAAGTTAAAGAGAGATTAGACAAGTTCTTTCTTCTGAAGAACAGTGTGACTAGGCAGAAGAAAACTGTCTTATTTGAGGTAAAATTTGCCCCCGGTTGGGGATTGAATATAATCAAACAGAATAGATAGTAAATATTTGCAAATTTTTTTTTGGCACTTGTAGCCATTTGTTTACATTACACTAGGATTGTATTGAAATTGAAATGTTGAATTTGATTCAGCACATGATGCATCTCTGTTTCAAGAAAAATTTGGCATATATTGTATATAAAAAATATTGTAATAAAAAAAAACCCGGTGATGTACTTGTAGCAAATGCTTGCTCTTTTAACAATAAAGCTAATGTTTGTTTCTTTTCCCTAAGGGGACGCGACTATTTATTTATTTTATGTTTATACGAGTAAAAGAAGTATATGCAATGCCAATGATACATAAACTATCAAAGCTCTTATACATAAATAATGATGAATTTAATAAATAAATTAAGCGAAAAAAATTAAACTAACTTTAATATTCTGTCCAACTTGAATGCATCAAGCTCAAATATTGAACTTGGTGTAAGCTTGCCTCATTGTTTTGTGAAAAATGAAAAGGATTATCAAACAATGTTTACAAGTACAACTTTGAACATTTTAGAAAAAAATATAGTAATAATTATTTATTTATAACATTTTTTACCGTATCACCGATCACTTCCGAATAACTCGTAACTTCTAATCAGATTTAACAATTAAAATTTTGCCATATTTTTGAGAATTTATGCTAAAAATCTGATTAATAATGCTAGGGAATTAATGCGGTTAAGTAAAAGAATTTAATTTTTATTGGTAAAAATAAAAGGGAAGAAAATGAAAATAGATAAACGGGTAATTGGGTAATTGGGTCGGCATGTGCCGAACCCGTTTACCACCCACGATTTCGTTCTTCCTGTTTCCGGGTTTCGCTCCTCTCCTCCGAGCAGCAGCGGTGCTGTGTCCGGTGCCGCCCATGGACGGCCGACCAATGGCGGCTCCGGCGTCTGCCGACCACATCGCGCCGCCGATCTCATACTACGCCCCCTGCGCCGCTCCGGTCGACCCCTACCATGCTGCCTACGCCCACCACCTGGCCTACCCCGTCCCCCAACCGCCGCCGCCGTCGCACCAGGCTAGGGTAGCCATCCATCGCCCCAACCAGCAGCACATCCACACGCTGTACGTCTCCCATCTTCCCAAAGATGTCTCCGCCCGCGAAATTCACAACCTTTTCCGCCTTCGGCCGGGATTCCAGACTTGTCAGCTCAAGTTCACTGGCAGGGGCAATCAGGTCCCTATTCCACTCTTCGTTTTTTTTTTCATTTTTTTATACGTTTTTTTTTTGGCTTCTAGAGTGAGAAAGTTTACATTGTCCCCTCGCCTTCCTTGCGCAGGTTGTTGCATTCGCGACGTTTTACGATCATTACACAGCTGAAGCGGCCATGAACCAGCTAAATGTGAGGGATTTATTTGTGCTTTTAATATCTTTGTTAGCATGTTTTGTGATATTTTGTTGATTCGTTTTCCGTAGGATTTCTGAAATTTAAGCCATTTGCTAGTCTGAGTCAAATTGTCGACAAAATCATGAGAAAATATAAGCTATGTGGTTAGTTTTCTTGCATGTTTGCAGTTTATTTAAGACCTACTTCTTTGTCTGTTGTTAACATGTTCAAAGACGGGTCATCTGGTTGCCTCCATGCTGTATTATTTATTTATTTAATTTTTTAATGGTGAAATTCCTTGCTTATTAACCTTGTTTTTTCCATATTGATTAATCAAAATTTAAAAGTGAATCAGTGGAATTATGACGTTGTCTCCTTGCCTTCATTTCTAGTAGACGCTGAGAAGGTGAAAAATTCTGTAAGGATCTAGGGTTGATGACAGCATTAACTACAGTAGTGTAATCAAAGGAAAAGTAAACTTACAAGCTGGCAATCATCAGATTTTTACTACCTCAAAGTTTTTGCAGTTTAATGGCAGTTGACAATTTTGGCACCATTCGTTATTGAGACGCCACACAGATCATGCACTTTGTAATTCATCAATGCTGTATGAAATCAAGGCCACAATTGCTGTGGCTCCTCTTCTACTTTTGACCTTTTTCCTGCAACTATAGTCGTCAAAGAGTTTGGATTCATCTCATTCAAGCTAATAAGTCAGTGAGACCATGTGCACATTCTTAGTTTCAGAACATTGTTTTTAAAGTTTGTTTCATGGTGGTGGTAGTTATGTAGATTTTTTTTTTTTTGCACCCATGGTTTTGATATTTGAACTCCTAGCTTTTTGGGGCAGGCTGTTCAAAATCTAGTCCCCTCAATTCTTTGGACTAACGAGCCATCACAACCTGCTTTTTCTTCTCTACTTCTGTGCTTTTGTATTTGTCATAACAGTTACTAATATTTCAGGGTCGGCTATTTGACCCTGAAACTGGAGCAACACTGCGTGTCGAATTGGCAAGATCAAATTCACGCATCAGAGTACCCAAAGGTGCTACGTTACCCTATTTATTTAAAAGTGGTCGATGAACTTTTTGCTCAGTTCTTGTTTCAAAGAGTGCTTCCTGTTTATGTTCATTAAATATGGTCTTCTTGTGTCCTTCAGATTAACTTATCTATAATTACCTTCGTTGAGTGAGTAAATATGCTAGTGGCGTACATTTATGTGCCAACTTTTAATCCTTATTTTTGTTTCTATGGTGCTGTTATGTTCTTTAATATTCATTCATCACCCGTATTATTTGATTAGGATTTATCTTGTTGTATGTAGGACCTGATATTTATTCAATCATTGATGAAAGAAATATAACTTTGACTCAATCTCAGGAAGTCAAGAAGGATGATGGTAATTACCTTTTCAAGGACAAAATTTTTAAACAATTCTTATAAATTTGATCTTCGAGGTGTAATTTACTAATTGTACTTTTACATTATGCAATAAATTCTTTAACTGTGCTAATTTAGTCTCTCTTATTCTGGGAGTTTTTTGTTCCCTATAGAATAAAACTTGGTGCATTCAAATTGCCGAAGGTAGCCTTCTTTATTTTTCTCCCAGTTGTTCCCAAGAAGAGGAATAAGTGTGAACCCAAGCAATGGATGAGGCACTAACTTACCCCCTATAGGATGCTTTACATCAAAATAAGTGGGAAATTGATAGTAAAGATTTTATTACGTTTTATTATTGATTTATAAAGACTCAAATTACATAGTCCCTTCACCAAGCTCAAATTTGGAATTTCTAGTCCTAGAAGTTGTTTATGCACTCGGAAGGTACTTCTCTCGCCCGAATGTACCATGCCAGGAACGTAGTTGCTTTGCTTACAATTATCACATATAACCCACAATACATGACCAACTCATCTCACATTCACTTTTTGGCACATTTTCACGCACAGGAGATAGTGGATCAGAATCATCCGATGAACCATCTGACACTGATAATTCTAATCCCAGTCTCAAGGACGATTCTATTGCTGCAACACAGAGGTCTAAATGCACTTGACAATAACATAGATATTATCCACTTGCTGCTACAATCTGTCCTATGGATAGGATTGTGGATGCCACAATTATCCCCATGCTAAGTTAGAATATGCAGCTTTCATGGCTCTTATTGCTTGCCAATTAACTTTTTACCTTTCTATATTTAGTGGTGAAGTTGCTGGTAGTTTGGATAATGATACAGTTCCAGTAGATGTGAGTCGGAAGCTATTTGTAAATCTGTTACAATTCTTTTTATCTTCTTCTTCTTCTTTTTAATGACCAGCAATCACTAGCTGACATGTACATTTTTGCTGAACTTGTTGGAACAGCAAAATAAGTCAGGTGTACCTGAATGTTCCACTTTGTTCATCGCTAACCTGGGTCCAACGTGCACTGAAGAAGAACTGAAAGAAGAGTTATTTAAGTATGTTTTTCATTTAAGTGCCTTTCCCTTGATTCTGATCTTTTTAGCCCTCTTTATTCGAATTTATTGTTGTTTTCATACTTAAATCTTTATTTTCACTTTCCTCACTATGCCTTTTGATGCAATTTCCTGGTCCTTAAATTAGATACCAAGGGTTCCGTGTAGTCAGAATGCGGTCAAGAGGATCAATGCCAGTTGCCTTTGCTGACTTTTTGGTAAGTGTCTTATAAGCAAACAGCATTGATGTTTTTTAATAGATGCAGTGAATGTGATAAATAAATTGCTGAATGATACTCTCTCTGTGTTTTGACAAGCGATTAGTATCTAACATTCATGATGTTTCATTTAAAGAGAGTGGACTTACTTTTTTTCTTGTAAATTTCTTTGTGAGGAGGATTTCTGATCAAAATAATAACTTCGCTAAGCTTCTTTGAGCTTTTAAATGTATAATATTATCTTCTCAATGTAGAGTGCTGAAGTTTTAAAGAAACTGGTGAATTCTCTTTGCCTTTTTACTAGAGATTGACTTCTAAAACTATGTTTTACTTAAAGATAGTGTACTTACTTTTTCTCGAGTTTCTATTTTAAGGATTTCTTTTTTTATTTGAATAAGCATCTTGCTGGGCCTCTTTATGCTTTCAAATATAGAATCCTATCTTCTCAATGTGTAATGCTGAAGCTTAAATAGGTTCCTCAATGATTTTCTATCTTCACCTTATGACGAGAAATTGATTATGATTAATGATGTTTTAGTTAAAAATAGAAAACTTAATTTTTTTTTTGTTTTCCATCTCGAGGAAGATATTTTATTTGTATTTTCTTTCTGCTAATCCTCATTTGAGTTTTCAAATACAGAATATTATCTTCTCAAGGTATAGTGCAAAATGTTCATTGGCACTGAGGACAGGTAATAAGCAGTGGTATTTTATAAATCACTATTTACTTAACATCTGCAGGAAGTTGAGGATGCTAACAACGCCATGAAAGGTCTCCAGGATTGTTTGCTACCATCTTCAGATCGTGGAAAGTTGCACGTGGAGTATCCTTCTATTTCAAAATGCTATTATGTGTCAATCATCTTTTGCATATTGTCATATAGCTAACTGTGTTCTTGCTGTTGATGTTGGATGGTAAGTTTTCTTTAACCTGTCTTCTCCAGATATGCCAAGTCCAAAATGAGGAAATGACAATGTTGTGAAAGCTGATCATGTGGCTGATTATTACTCAGGCCATGCTGTTTGTTGAATATGAAAGCGTGTAAGTTGGTTTGCTTTTGTTTTTTATTTTTTATTGAGTATTGTTGGAGACATTTCTCTTTCTATTTTCTCCTTTAATTTACTTTTTTTTTCAATATAGTGAATCACTAGATGTTTAAGTTCGACATGGAACTTTTTTTTTTAAGGAGAATAATACCATTGAAGCTAAATACAAAGGGTTACAATACCCACACCCAAATTGCTAGCATAGTAGGCATACGAGCGACCAGTACAATTCTTAAGACGAGGGATCCACTTCAGTTTCACTTGCATATTACAGACCATTTCCTTTACATAATTACAAAATGGCATGATGGGATCCTCAATATAAGTAGATTCTTCTTCCGAGATAGCTAAAACGAGACCAAGGCAGTCCATCAGAATAAGAGTACTTGAGCTTTTGAGATATAGGAGCAAATTTTTTATGCCCATTAATTCAGAATGGAAGGGGGAGAGGGCTGATCCCCATCCTGCACAAATTGTTTAGATTGTGAAATGTTTTGACCATGAGACAGCTGCCCAACCAAATTTCATCGAAGAACATTCAAAACTCGCTTCTAAGGAATAGATGTGATGATCAGGGTGCCCTCTGATTGCCAAATCAACCGAGATGCCATGAAAATTAGGTTATAACCTAAAAGTGCCAGAGTTTTAGAGTATGATTCAGCCACACAGGTATGATTCAGCCACACAGGTGATTTTCTACAAGAATTCTACAATGGCAGCTTTTTGGTTATGGCCTTATGGGGCTATTGCTTTTTTACAATGCCCTTCAATTTTTTCCAGAATCCCAATGCTTTTTTGGATTTTATTTATGAGTATCATAAAGGGGTTTCTAAATGCTTTTCCTCTTTCTATGCTTAAACTATTAAAACCACAACTCCATCCAAAGTCAATCTTTGGGATAGAACAAGAGTATAACAAGGAATTCTTAGGAAACACGCTCCCACGGCCCTGGATGGTTTACAAGCCGAAGATCGACATTCGGATCAGCTCACCTCCAACCTGGATGCAATCTGAAAAAATTGGACGTGTGGGTTGACCCTAGGGGCTCCAATGAACGATTTTGGATCTATCACAATCCAGGAACCAATTGTCCTATAGTTTAACTACTTTTCCCAACAATTTAAATTTTACTTTCAATATTTTTTTTTCACTGTGTACAAAACATGTTCAATCAAATTTTTGAAGTATAACATATGAACAAATACAGGACAAATAGTCTATTGAATAGGTAAATAAATTAAACAAATTTTCGAACATATATATTATTAACGAGATTCAAATTTTAAACCTTCTAAAAGCTTAAAAAACACAAACCATTAAAAAATAAAACTATTAAATATTTACTCGTTCGTACATAAAGCGTCAGACAATCTAACCACAGAGGGTAATAGGGTATTGCCAATTATTTTGTACTGGCTGGTTTCGAATACCTATGATCTTTAAGTACTATGGCCGCAACTCTCTTCTAAATTATTATTATATTAGTCATATAAATATTTATAAATTACGATTTCAGTATGCTAACATCAGTTTTTTTTCTGTAACATTATTAAAAAAAAATTATTGCGACACCAATCCTACAGTAGAAGCTTCTGACGCTGACTTATTGACGAGGAATCTTAGGGGGGAATGAGCTTAAACATTTTGATTCTTCTAATTCGGAGGGTAGAGTGCTAAAAAAAATAATTAGGAATTTTTAATTTTGATTATCTAAAAAAATAATTGGGTTCTGTTTGGGGTTGACTGTGATATACCCGCCACCTCTGGACGGAGGCGCGTCGGTTGGGCTGTCGTTTGACCCTCTGCTCAACCGGATAGACCGTCCTTGTGGGCCCACATCCAATATCTAAAATAAACAAATGAATAGAATATTCAATAAAAAACACAATTAATTAAAATTAATTTAATAAAGCCCACCTTACAAGACTTCGCTAGACCAAAGAATTCCCGGTGCAATAGAAATTCAAACTTTAAAACACATCTTAATGGAAAAATAGGTATCAGTTGATACTCATGTGAATGCTTGAATTAGGATGATATTTCATGTAAATGGCCAAATTTATACGATATCGATACAAATTATAAACCTATTTTAAAATACCTGAAATAAAAATTAATTAAAATCTCATCACTTGGTCGTGATTAATTTTATGCAATGTAGCCTGATTCACAAGAAAATAAAAAGATCATTTTATTCAAAAGTAAAGTGGAAGACGTAAGTCATGCGTTTATTTGGTTTTGTAGTGAAGTAACATGACATCATTAAAAACGATCATGATTAAGCGTGACCATAATGCCTTATTCCATGAGAAGATACATTTACAAACTTCGTCACGGGCATCATTAACAAATTAATTCTCTGGGAAAAAAAGCTTCCTCTCATCAATAACAAGCTCCACACTCCTACTACAATTTCTAGGCAAGAAGAAGCTTTAATTTGCAGCCATGATTAAAACAACATTAACTAATTTTATATTTGTTCAACTTAAGACAATACCATATTGCACTTACATTTATTTGGTAATTCCAAAAAAAGGAAACAAGAACTTATAAAAAATTAATTATTACATTTATAAAAAATAAAATAAGAACAAATCAAATTGGTCAAAAGCTCGACTCAACCCAACTCTATATTTTGTCTAAAAATAATAATCTATGGTCAGGTCTCACAGCCAATGTCAGCCAATCTCACATGTAAACCTAAAAAAATTTGCCTGCTAATTATTTTTCGGATAAACCTAACCTTGGAAACGCCATCTGTAATGAACCATGAATCACCAAACATTAAAAAGCTAAGCAACATCTAAATTGCTAATTTTTTTAAAATTGTCTTTTTTTTTAATTTAAAACTTTAAGAATACAAAAAATTAATATAAAAATGAAAAAAAAAGAGAGGAAAGAGTAAATTTTTCCCCTTCCCCAACCTCACCAGTCTTCTCACTCACCTAAGAGCCTCCTCCCTCTACTCACTCCCTCTCTTCTTCCCCATTTTCCACTCAAACTCCAATTCCAAGATCTGCTCCTTCCCCATCCCCAACGCTCCCTCTCCAACTCCCTTCTTCGACTTCTTCTACTTCCATGGATCTCCAAGACCTTTCCTTTCAAGTCCTGCATTGCTCCCCCTTGTCTCCGATCCATTAGGTCTTTTAGTTTTCTGGGTGTATGTGTATATATACTCCTCTCATGGAGGGAGCTGGGAAAGGTTCCGTCTTGCTCTGCATTCCCGCCCTGAGCTGGCCGTGTCTTGCTGCCGGGTGTCGCCGCGCTTGCTGATGATTGGGGAAGATGCGGCGACTGCTGGCGCTCGCGTTGTTGCTGCTCGCTTGTTCGCTTCGTCGCGTCTTCTCTTTACATGGTAATTTGTGTGGTGGTGGGGTGTGAGTGTCTGTTTTTTTTTTTTTTGGTCTGCTTGCTGGTTGGTACTGGTTTGCGAGTGTGATTGGTTGTTAGCTGTTTACTGTCGGCTGTATGAAATTGGTATTGTGGGTGGTTTGTGGCTTGCGAGTTAGTGTGTGGGCACGTTAAAGTTGGAGGCTTTGCTAATTGATGGGGAGTTTTTCAGTGTTTAACGCTTTGCTTGTATTGTTTGGGGGTTGTTGTGATCGGCATTGCATATTCACCTGCTTTTTCTACCTCTTTACCACTTGCCAACTATGCACTTCTAGGAGTTTTTAGATAATAACTTTTGGAAAGCTTTGTTGGAATCAGATGAAAGGACAGTAGACATCTTGGGTTTTAGAGAGGGGCTTTCTATGATGTTTGCTTGTATCTCATTGTTCGGAAAATTACCTGGATTTGGATTCCTGGATGGTTGGCATCTTATTATGCGCTCACTTTGTTGTCACAACATGACACTTACTAACTTTTTGGTCGGCTAGATTCAGAGTTAATGATATAAAATATTGACAAATTGTTCCTACTATATATTGATTGGATCTTGCAGAAGTTCAATTATTGTGTTGTAACTAGTTCTGGGAACAGCTTTTGCTGCAGGATACATGCAATACCCAATAAACCTCCCTCCTTCAGTGCTTCCCGAACTGCCACCCGCAGATAAAGTGACCTTGGTGATCACTGGTATGCTATCTATTTGTAGGCGATTTCCCATAGTGAGACATAAAATTTTGTGTTTGCAAATAATTCGTCTGGTGGATTCTATATTTTTGTTTATATGAAAATGGCATCACTAGCTATGCCCCTTCGTGAAAGTGTAGATTGATAGTTTACATTAATGACCTTCCTGGCTTGTTCAACAGAAAATATAAAGCATAACTGCATTTCATTTGGCAAATAAATTATCAATTCACAGAGCAGGAGCAGGTCTTAAGTTCATAAGTCTTTGGGGTGCATACGCGAAGGTTCATATCTTCATGATGATAGAGATAGGACCATAATAATTGGATGGCTAGAAATTCTCTGGTTTAAACGTTCGGGTAATATTTGTTGGCCCATGTGATAATGATTGATTTATTGAAGATAAACTTGGCCATGGATTATCTAACCATGAATTCTAGTGTGTATTCACAGTAGGAATTTTATATGGAAGGCATACTAGCATTGTTTATGTGTCATTTCTACCAGTGTCCACCCTGTTGAGCAGGAAATAACCTTACAGGTTCAAACAACAAGAAGGCCGGTGCAGGCACGTACAATTCCACCTAAATGGAGAATACACGCACTTTTTTTTCCACTGGGGTTTGTATAGAAACAAAGCCAATGTAGAAAAATAAGCCCATCTAGTTTGCAAAAATACTCTCGCTCGTGAAGATGAGGAGTTGCACTGAATCTTTCTCATGTCTCTTTCTCAGCATACCTAATTGTGCTTCAGATTTGTTGTGAATACAACCGAGCGTCTAAACTCTAATCAAACTGCTTCAATGCAACACACTTGTTTTCTCATTGTTAACTCTTGAAATTGCTATTTATTTTTGTAGAAGACACCTCTTTCGCAAGTAAGCTAAAGTCAATGTTCTTTATGAGGAAATCAGAAAAACATTCCACTGTTGGGCCAACCTTCTCCGCTCAAGGTTTCAAACATTCTACCCTCATTTTATATGATGTGGTAATTTGTTTGATCCATGATTGTAGTTGTCAATATGATGGATCTGTGAATTCCTTTATCAGGTTCTCCTTATACCTTGAATAATGTGGATTCATCACTTATTTTTCAAGAATCTTTTTTACATCCACCAGCAGCCATTGCTCCCTCTCAAGGTTTGATTTTGACTTCTTTTCTTGTTAGCATCTTGCCGGTCTTAGCTAGGTCTTGGGAAATGGGATAACTTATTGTTCTATTTTTCTTTTTCTAGTGTAGCCCAATCCTGAGTTGAATACTTGAATTATTATTTAATTTGATTACTATGCTTGGTATTTTTCATGCTTTCTTAGTGGCTTGTAATGATTTTTGCAGCTAGATCAACTCCAACATGGGCAAAAAAATTTTCCCAGGGTCCATCATCTGCACCATCTATCTACGATGGTATTTGATTTACCTTGTTCTGGTGTTATTCTGCTGTCGTTATCAATTATTCTGAGGCATATAACTCAACTTATCTAGGTCACGCTCCCAGTCCAAGAAGAGCGCGATCAAAGCATCACCATAGAAGACACCATAGAGTCTCCCCACCCACAATCAGTCCAACTCATGCCCAAGGTGTATTTAATAGCTGAAGTTTTTATGTTCTCCTCATGTTTACTTGATTACACTCGTGTATTAAAGTAAAACTCATTCCTTTTTACAGGCTGTGAGCAACTCAGTTGTTCTGATCCATATACAGCAACTCCAATTGGGTCACCATGTGGTTGTGTGCAACCCATCCAAGTAGAACTCAATCTCGGGGTGGCTCCATTCGAGGTTTTCCCCCTAATTCAAGAGTTAGAGATTGAGGTGGCAGCAGGGACATACCTTAAACAAAGTCAAGTGAAAATAATGGGGGCAAATGCTGATAGCATGGATCAGGGGAAAACAGTAGTCGATATATATTTGGTCCCCCTAGGCGATAAGTTTGATAATACAACTGCTTTGCTAATTTATGAGAGGTTTTGGCAAAACAAGATTATCTTAAACATGACTTTGTTTGGTGATTACGATGTAGTTTATGTCCGTTACCCAGGTGATGTTCTCCAGCTTCTTCTGATTTTTATTAATCTATGAAATCAATTCATTAAAGTTTGCATGTTTCCTTTTCAGGGCTTCCTTCCTCGCCACCTGTATCTGGAGGAATGCCAATGCCTCCACTGAATGAAGGAACGCAGCCTTTCATGGCAGACGTGGCTAGCAAATCAAAGAAGATGAATTCTAGAACAGTTGCTATTATCGTTTTGTCTTCTTTTGTGGTATTATTAATGTTTGTTGCTGCTCTTATTGTCCTTTTTAAGTGCAAAAGCCTTGGAAAAACCTCTACAGCCGTTGGTCCTGCAGTTGCATCGTCAGTAATGAAGAGATCTGGTATGTTTAGATCATAGTTGCTATCCTAGAGCTTTTATTTGACAATATCTGTGAAGTTAATGCTTGAGATAACTATAATATATTGCAGGATTGCGTTCCAATTTATCGAGTGCTGATGCTAGTTTGACTTCTGTATCCCTTGTTTCGACGGTTGCTCCTTGCATGCTCTCAGTGAAGACATTTTCACTTGCTGAGCTAGAAAATGCCACGGACAAATTTAGTAGTAAAAATGTGCTAGGAGAAGGAGGTTTTGGACGTGTATATCATGGGAAAATGGAGGATGGATCCGAAGTAGCGGTTAAATTGCTAGTGAGAGAGCACCAAAATGGAGATCGGGAATTTATAGCAGAAGTGGAGATGCTGAGCCGATTGCATCACAGAAACCTTGTTAAGTTAATTGGCGTATGTATCGAAGAAAGAGTTCGCTGTTTAGTTTATGAGCTTGTCCCTAATGGAAGTGTTGAATCGCACTTGCATGGTATGTTAACCATCTATAAATAGAACTTTAATTACTTAATTCCCTCTAAAATTGGTGATTTTTTTGGCCGATATTTACAGGTGCTGATAAGAGAAGAGGTTTACTTGATTGGGATGCTAGAATGATGATTGCTCTCGGAGCAGCACGAGGATTGGCATATCTTCATGAAGATTCGAACCCTCGTGTGATTCATAGAGATTTTAAGGCTGGTAACATTTTATTGGAAGATGATTTCACCCCCAAGGTTTCTGATTTTGGCTTGGCTAGAGAAGCATCGGAAGGGAGTCAACACATTTCTACTCGAGTCATGGGAACTTTTGGGTGGGTTCCATTATATATTAAGTAAAAGATGCATTAATTTCTAGATTGTGCTTCTGTTCATTTGTCATGTTTTAATGAGGATCACGCACTCAAATGCAGGTATGTAGCGCCTGAATATGCAATGACTGGGCATTTGCTAGTGAAAAGTGATGTTTACAGTTATGGAGTTGTGCTGCTAGAACTGCTCACTGGAAGGAAGCCGGTGGACATGTCCCAACCTCAGGGACAAGAGAACCTAGTAACTTGGGCGCGCCCATTGCTAACAAATAGAGAAGGTCTTGAGCAGTTGGTAGATCCTTCTTTGGAAGGAAACTACAATTTCGATAACATGGCAAAGGTAGCAGCCATTGCTTCAATGTGTGTTCATCAAGAGGTGTCCCAAAGGCCATTCATGGGAGAAGTTGTCCAAGCACTGAAACTTGTCTATAGTGATGCAGAGGACAATTGCAGGGATTCCTGCAGCCAGAAAGAAGGATCGTCTGCGCCTGATTATGACTCAAAAGGTGAACCTGGCCCTGATAGTAATTGGTGGAGTGGTGGAACTCCTCGTCTAACTTATGGTTGTGCTTCATCCTTCATAACTATGGATTATAGCTCTGGCCCCCTTGAACAAACAGATAGACCTCTTTCAACACCAACTCTGGTTGGAAGAGGGGAGCCATTGACCAGGCCCAACAGATCCGGCCCACTCAGAACAATTCGTCATAAACCTGCATTTTTTAGATTAAGGGGGAGCATGAGTGAGCATGGCTTTCTTTTCAGGCGGGTGGGAGCAAATTGGCACTGGGTTTGAACTGCTACTAGCCAGCTGGTTTAGCTATTTTCTTAACTGTACAGCGGAAAAGAAGATAAAATGGACATTTGGATTAGTCTACGAGGATGTATTCTACTTGTACGCATTTTGCTTTGGGTTTCCCTATTCTCGAGGGCCATGGCTTCTAATTTTGAGATATTTTCAACCATTCATTTTATCCTCATATGTATACTGATGTAATTGAGGTCAGCTTTGTTCTAACTTCTATGTTATTTCATGGGACATTTTATTTTTCAATGTTGATCTATAGTTGAAAATTTGTGGGCAAGAAGAGGTGCCTTTTTTTTTTTGCCGTCAGTTTTTTGTAAGAAAAGGTTGCCCACATTTTGCTCTCATATATGTCAGGTGAAGAAATCAACACAGACACTTGCAATAGCTTTCTACTGATCTTTAAGGTGTTCATAAACAATGCAATTTTTCGTTGTGTACGTCTTTTCTGTCCTCGTTTTGCTAGCTTTTGCCGCAGTGCCAGCTGCCAGAAAAGCTATGGCTGGTTTTAGCTTGTTTCTTGTCGCTCATGATTCGTAGGCTCTGCCGAAGTATGTCCACCTCCCTCTGCTTTTCAACCGCTTCCTTCTCCTTCATGACTAATCTTGATCTCAGGTCGGCCACCCTCTCTTCTCTTGCCTTCAATTTCCTCTGAAGATTTTCTACTTCTGCTCCCGGGCTAGTCCATTCACCTTCAAATTAAAACAGAAGAGCATGATCATTATCATCTTCTATTCAATTCTTCACTCTTTTGCTGTACAATCGCTAGACCCCAAATCAACTTTTGGATTATAGAGTCGTGGCATATTTTTTAACATTGCAGTGGCAAAATGAAACAGCTGTTACTCCAAGAAGAGAATAATTCTTAACATGATTATTATTCATCTTTTTTGAAGACAACAGTGACAAGGAGAAATTTGGTGATCATAATGGATCATAATTCATAAGCATTTGTAGGGATCACAATACCTTGACAGGCACTTTGGATGAGGTCGTCAAGCTCACTTTTAATGGCAAGATAGAGCCCCTTCCACTTCTCTACAGCTTCTTGCCTGAGTGCTTGCTCCTCCTGCATTTGCTCTAACAAGACACCAACTTCAAGCAAATACCATTCTTTGCCTCCATTACCATCCATGATGAGCAGCTCCTCTTCTAGTCTGCGAATTTTCTCGTCTTTCTCATCTAGCTGCCTCCTCATCTCATCCATCTCCTCCGTCCACACCTTCCTTTCTCTCTTCCACCCATCCTCTTTAGCCGTGAACAGCATTACTCTATCCTCATGGGCAATGGTTTGGCCTTGTTTCTTGCTCAACTCCATCACCTCCTTCTCCAATAGCCTTATAGTTCTTCTCAAATTTTTGGGCTTGTCATTTGCCCTGATGTAGCCTTTGCTAGCAGCGGCACCCATTTGCTCGAGGCAGAGAACGATGAGGTAATAGCAAGATTGTATGAGCTCTTGAAGGTTGTGTTGAAATAGGGGATGCAAAGAGGGGGATAATCACACAAAACAAGACCACCGCGGATCATGTCATCCTACTATTCTATAGTCTAAACTAGCTACAGCTATGCAAGAATCTAGACTAGTATTAATCACTTGCACAAGTATATAGGAGTTGCAGGTTAAGAATGGGAAAGGGTGATATATACTAGTTACTGGAGGAAACAGCTTCTATATATACCTCAAGTGTAGGCTGTCAAAATTGAGGTTTTAGCAGGAAACTAGATAGAAATGCGTATTGGTAAAGCTAATATATGGTAAAATATATCAATCTATACCTCATACTAAGGCGTTTATATGGGTTATGGGATATGGGTCTGCTCAGGCTACCATTGTCTAGCTATGTCTGGTACCAGAAGAAATGTCTGTGTTATATGGTCTTGTTTTGTGTGATTATCCCCCTTTGCATCCCCTATTTCATCAACACAACCTTCAAGAGCTCATGCAATCTTGCTATTACCTTATCTTTCTCTGCCTTAGGGCAAATGCAGGAGGAGCAAGCACTAGGCAAGAAGCTGTAGGGAAGTGGAAGGGGCCCATGTATTAATCACCACAAGTATATGCACAAATATACCAGTTACTGGAGGAGTCAGATTTTATATGTAAGCTGTCAAAATTGAAGTTTAAGCAGGAAACTAGCTAAAAATGAGTACCGGTAAAGCTAATATATGGTAAAATAGATCAATCTATGCCTAATACTAAGGTGTATTATATGGGTTATGGCATATGGGTCCCTCAGACTCCCATTGTCTAGCTATGCCTGGTACTAGAAGAAATGGGCAGATAAGTTTGGCAATATTCTTTTGTCTTACCGCTAATCATGGGAGTGGACAGCTTCATGGACCGTGCATGTGTAGAATGTAGAAAGAATTTCAAGCTGAAAAGCGATCATGATGTTTGATTCCCACCGTTTAATTGCGCCTGATTTATACGACTATCTTGTCCGGGTGAGATTATATAGATTTGGAGAGGAAAAAAAGAGAGATTGTAAAGTGTTGAATCTTAAATGCATAGTTTTACTTGCAGATTTTTGTAGTTTTAACGATTCAGCGTCTCTTCCCACATTGCTATCATTATAATTTACAGAGAGCAATATGGAGGTTACTTTTACATGGTTGCTCACTCTCTGGCTATTCTCTCTTTTTTATTTGTGAAGTCTTAACTCACCAACCAAGCGTCCAAGTGGTTACAAAAATCAACCAAAATATAGCCAAACAGTGCTAGTATGCATGATCCTTGTTAGCCAACGACTTCACTATTAGTTTTTTTGTGGGCCAAATTGGCAGAGGAGGTTGTAGTCTGCTTGGACTCGTCTACTGCAGTAGAGACTATGTAGATGGTAGCTGGTTCTGACTTCCCAAAGTAGATGCCAAAAGATGACCAAGCCAGATGGCCAAGTCTATGTTTGTTAGGCAAAAACTTGGAATAACGCTGGATCTCTTGAGCCCATGCATTGGCCAGGATGGGGGAAGTGAAATAGTGACTCTTTTTATCATGTTGGACAACCAAGATGATTTCATATTAATATTCACCATTGGTATATGTAAAATGGAGTTAGATGAGCTTGGGAAAAAAATGGAGTTAGACGAGAGTTGCCCTTTGTGTAGTTTGTATTGGCAAGATGTGTATAGTTCAATTGATGCTTACATGCATGTTGGTTAGTTTTTGTGTGATTTCTTTGTGTCATGTTCAATACTAACTAAAGAGGTCTCATGTTTGTGGATATATCTTTAATTTAGCTAGCTATTTTATTTTGGAAGGGACGAATTAGGAATAGTTCGCTTATACAAATTAAAATAAATAAATTAATATATTCATGTCTAATCTATCTATCGTAATATATTATAATAAAAAAAATTACATTTTTTTATGAGAGTTTAACAAATGACAAAATATTATTAATTGTTAAAATGGGTCTTAAATATATTTAATTCACGCAAATTCGTAAGAGAATAACTTTTATAACTTTTGATGAAAGTTTATTAATCCACATGAATGAATTATAATAAAAGATAGAGCATAGTCATGAGATGCCTATTACAAAATATAATTGGTTTTTAAAATGAGTCACAATATTTAATTTATGTGATTTTAAAAAATAAGCAAAAATTATAAATTATTAATCAAATTAGCAATTGTACTCGATTTATAAATAATAGCCATTATATTTTTTAAAATTAATCATTATAAATTATGGCATACATTAAACCAAAATAACGTTCTAAATGTTACAAATAGGCACATACAATATCAATTATTATAGAAATATGATTATTTAAACCAAAATAACAAATATGTTTCATTCAATTTATTAATTTTCTTCTTCTTTTACTTTTTTTAATTGAGTAGGAAATTTGAATCGAATTTTGAATGTCAACATTAATGGATGATTTTGTATTATTATTATTTTAATAATAGCAAACCTATAATTATCAAATTTTTTATACTGCATTCACTTATTTATAGATCTTTATTTAATAATTGGCTTGCTTTTTCAATATCATTGAATCCTTTACATTCTATAGATTATATATAGTTATAGTTATAGTTTTTTATACGTTAGATAATATTAGATAATTATAAGCTGAATACAAATTTCAAGCTAAATAGTTGTTTTAATATTTAATATTTATTTTTATGCATTAAGTGGGATTCAATTTTATGGACCTTTCAACGATAACAAAAAACAAGAAAAAATTCTATTTTATGACTTAAACTACCAATTATCCTCAAAATTTTTAATAACGCTTATAGTATTTTTTAAAATTAATCTTCAGGTCACCATTAAACCTAAATAATAATTGGCAATATAAAAAAATTAATACAATATAAATTTTAAATATAAAATATCTTAATACAATCAATATTTATATCAATATGACTGTTTCATCATGAATAAATAATGTTGAGGGAAAAATTACTAACCAGTAAAAATATTAATATTAAAAATTAAAAATCCTGAACCAAGTAGATGCTTTGATATTTTAATTTATATATTAAGTAGAGGATTGAATTTATGTACCCTTCAACTCTAATAAAAATAAACAACATTTAATATTATTATGCCAGTGATGTAACTTTCTTTTTATTGTATTTCCACTAGAGATTAAGTTTTGGAGTATTGATTTAAGTAAAGGGAAAAACACTATTTAATAATTTTTTCACTTGGTCAATCGTGGAGACATGCAAAGGACACAACGTGTGCACTGCCAAATCCTACCTTCATTCCCTGGTTAAAGTGCTGCTAAAGTCGTGTTGCTGACCGTGAGGAACTCATTCCTTGCCACAGCCGACGAACCCTTGCTGAGGAGGAGAACTACCACCCTGCTGCTCGCTGCCTCCCTTCCACAAAAGACAACCGGGAAGGATGCCGACGTGTTGCTGTGAAGGAGCCGCTGCTGTTGGGCTTCACCGGAGTCGGATCGGCACTTTTCCTTGAAGAACTGCTGCCCAAAGCCTCGCCGTGGAGCTTCGCCAACGACTGGCAGCAAATACACCAATCGTCCTGATACCATCTGGTATCAGGACACCTCATTGCCGCCGGTGTCAAAATGAAGTGAGGAAGGAAATTGAGAGGGAGACAGGTGGACCCATTTACCCATCTATTTCCTGCCCATGTCGGCATGTAGCCCGGTGTTGCACGTCCATGACCCTAGCCCAATTCATTCAAGCTTAGGCCCATGTCCGGATATGTTCTTGGCGTAACGTCCACCCCAAGTCTTTGGCGCTTCCAGTTTTAATCAGTTGTTAATATACACCATCTGCCGGAGTTCACTTCAGAAATTTATTTATTTAGGGGATTTTGTTACCTCTCTGAGAAACTTGGTACCCTACTATTTTTCCGTATTCATTTCGGACATGTTGGCGAAGTCCGTTTTATGCATTGAAGACGAGAAGAGGTTGAACTTGAAGATAATGTAGCGCATGCGTTTTGAGGAGGGACACTAAAGTGGTAATAAATCCACCCTAGTGTAAACAAAAGTAGAAATAGTGGATTGTGAGTTGAGAATTCTCATGTCGGATCTCGTGGTAAGGTTGACATGCAAAAATTCTTTGTCTACCTTAATTTTTTTTATGCATTTAACTTGTCATTCATCGATAATTGCACCCTAGTGTGATCCCTATCACCCGAACCATTCTCACTCATCTCAACACTTTAATTTTTTTTTATTTTTATTTTGGCGCTCGTTGCTCAAACAATAACTTCTTTAGAAGTATGAGTAGCAGCATTTAGAAATTCAGACATCAATTGTCTCGAGAAGTATCACAATGAAAATTTCTGAGGATTTTAAAGTTTTCGTTTAATAATTGAGGGAAAGCAACCATATGTGTTGAAAACAGACCACTGATCTTATTTTGATTCCATTCTTTTAAAAGTAATGTTCGTGTTATCCCAATTATGATAAAAAAATCAAAGTGTCAATTTATACATTATACATTGTTTGGGAAAGCCTTCGATTTGGCACGAGTAATGGTCTATTCAAAGTTTCAAATATTGATTCAATTGATTCACACTTTTTTCCCCTCTCAAGCTTAGTTGTATTACTTGAACAAATAATATACTTTTGAAACTCTTTTTTAACTCTAAAAATTCATTAGACTTATAAAAATCAAATTCCACAATTAACTATTCATGTTACGAGTGATTCCTTTGGCTAGTTATGAATTATTATTAAATATACCATTGCGAATATTCATCATTGGTAATTTTAGTGTTAATGAGGCTCACTTTGATGATCTATCCACTTAGGTGGAAATACATGTATGAACAATGTAAGTCATAAGACTGGACACATCTATCGTAATCTAAGCATCTTTTTGTTAGAGAAAAAAATTAAGCCTAGTTTAGAGGGGAGCGCCATGCCCATGTAGCAGTGCAGCCCAAAGGCAACCCACAAAAGCCCACCAATGCAAGCTCCCTACAAAAATTCATTCAGTATCATGTGGCCCAATGAGCCACATATGAGATATTAAACTGATAAGAATATATGCCACCCTCTCTTTTTGTAGCCTTCCCTTGGATCCATTCGACTAAACCATTCTGTTGTACCATCGACTCCTTTCTAGAGCTCTTGTGACAAGAATAATATCGTTGCAATGTTGTTAGATTATCATCTATATGTAGGGATGTAAACAAATCAAACATATTTGGAAGCATTTGATATTTAGCTTAATTTAGTTTGAACTCGTGCTCGTTAATTTTGTGTTTAAAAAAATATTCGGTTCTAAATGAACAGCTCATTAATCAATGAACAAAATTTGAGTTAAAGGATATTCAGTTTGGTATCGTTCAAAATTTGAGTTTGAAGTATTTAAACTCGAAAAAGTACTCAGTTTGACTTAATTTATCAAAATATTGAGGTCACATTAAACTTGCATAGTATTAGAAAATTTTTTTTAATCTTGTATAAGTCGAGTACGAGTTAAGCAAAACATTCAATTAATTTAAGCTTAACTTAAAAATATAGTAAGACAAAATATGAAGCAAACCCAAATAGTACACGTTTTAGACGAATTCGATTTAACCCATAAATTTATCAAATACTCAAATAAGCTCAACCATATTTCTTATAAATTAAGTTAAATTAAAAAATATTCATATTCAGCTTATTTAGACCTTACTACTGTGCATGCCTCGGGCGAAGGTTGTCAGCAGATAACATCATGGTTGCAAAAATCGAAATCGGAATCGGAATCGATTTTTGAGGGAGTCGGAATCGGAATCGGAATCGAAATCGTACAAGAATCGGTTCAGTTGAATCGGTCCAAATCGGTCAAATATAAAAATTTAATAATTCATCAATTAATCTAAATTGATTCAAATTATATGTATTATATTTTATATTTTTTTCATATTTTTTTAAAAATTTTATGATTTATTTAGAATTAGTTATTAATTTTTATTCGAGTTAGACTCGAGTTAACTTTTAATTAC
>JAVDBV010000436.1:0-22703 GCA_032619315.1 Piper longum
ACGACCTTTTGGTTCGTGACCGGCAGCCTAGCCAACGTCCCTAGTCCAACCCACCATCTAATACGGAATCAGATTGGCTCTGATATCATTTGTAACGACCCGGCCCAAAGTGTAACGTAATGGGCCTAAGTCATTTCTTTAAAATGGTTAACCAATGAAGGCCAAGAGCTGGATTGATATTACTGAGAAAGCATTTAGAGCTCTCTCTGTGCCTCATCGCCATCAGGTAAGGTTGGCGACATGCATGCTTCAGGAGGAAGCATCGTATTGGTGGAAGTCCATGGAGAAGACTGCGTTCCATTAATGAGAAACAGTCCTCGACAGTGGGAACAAAGCTTATGCATTGTTGTTAAATTTTTAACATTCCTCAACTTATTAGTTTGTTTAAGTAACACCTGACCATCTAGGCCCAATTAAATAATTGAAAAATGACGGATCGTTACACGTTGCCGTTGAGGAAGATGAGGTCTCTAAAAGAAGTTGAACTATATATCAATGCAACATTCCACATCTTTTCAAGCACAATTACCCCAATCTCCCAAAAATCAGATTATCGAATGTTTTACCAATGGCCACAGACCCACATAATTTTTCTCGGAAGAAACCGATGAGCCACAGTTCAAGTATATGACTATAAATAAATAATAATAATGCAAAAATGGATTAAACAAAGACAGCAAAGTAAACATTGAATTTAACAGATATGGGATAGGCTATTTTTCTTTAAACACGGAATGTCTGAAGAAGCAATGCCCACTTGCATCTCTTTTTTTCTTTTTTGGTTTGCAAAGCCAGCTATAACATGGAAGAATACATATTTTAAAACAGTAAAATAGCTAAAAACATACTCAACTTTCTTCTAATTATTGACGTTTATAAAACCAAAAAGTAGGAAGTTGAACCTTCAAGGGTGGAGCTAGGGTTGTGATGGGAGTAAATAGCAGAACTGGCTCAAACAAAGGAGACACCTGCCACTTCAAAAAAAGAAAGGCAACCCCAAGTTTAAATTCACAGTATAAAGAAATGCATGAACTGAAAAGAAAAGAGTACTTATCAGCCATTTCATTGCCGATGATCTTTTAACTGTTCCATTCCGATTCGGAAGCTGTATATGCACCGGAGGAGTGCAACTAGTCCACTTGAACAGCTAATCCCATTGTGAACCATAATTCAATCTTCCATCAAAGCATGTGGAAATCTACTGCCTAGCTATCTGTAATATTCAACATCGATCAACATGTTTTAGGTTTCTTCAGGGAAAAAATAGTTGTGGATTGCTTCCGAAGATACAAATTGCTTGGTTTTGGCTTGCGCTTGATGCCCACACAAGCCCCAACCTTTTCATCACCAAGCATGGGTTCCAAGCCTCTTCTTGGTTGTTCTTTCTCAATGATAAAACCACTTGATTGCTCTGCTGATTCCGCATTCCCGCCGACAAGCACAAGGTAAGGACATTGCCGCCGAGCTTGGGCTTCCCGCCTTTTTTCCACAAACAACAATGGAGCATCCTTCATCTGCTTCAATTTCTGCTCTTGCTTCATGCGTTTCTCTACCTTCCCCTTCCCGGGCCCTTTCCCATGGAATGCATAGCATAGCATCCTAAACGACTCTTCTGGTGTCAAGCTACGATAAAATCTATCCCTCCTCTCAATACTGATCTCCTTCTCCTTTCCACCCCCATTGTTAGGATAGGCAATTTCAATAAGGTTGCTTTTTCTTTTTGTCCATGCTCCTCCCCACCAAGTCTTCGCCCCCCTCAATGTTCCAGAATGTTGAAGCAAGTGAAGAGCACCAGATAGTCCCTTACCAATTGTAGGCTGTCGAAAAGTGTCACTACGGTCTCGGTCCTTTCCTCTTTCCCTATCCTTTATTGTGCCCTGATCTCTCTCTCTTGATAGACTTTTTGTGCCGGACCTCGATTGCTCCGATCATGCTGCCTTCCTCTTTCACAATCTTTTTCTCGTTCCCTGTCCCTTCCCAATTCCTTCTCCCTACATTAATCGTAATAATCATCATCTTCCGCGCCATTGCCACTATCTTTGCCACGCCTCCTCCCTTCTTGCTGTTCCTTCATCTTTGCCTTCTCTGGCAGGCGGTCTCTTTGCTGAAGCAGCGACTCCGGCAATGTTAGCGTCGACAAAGCGACCGGAAAGATTTCGACGGAGGCAACTACGGTAGTTGGAAGGGCGACGGCCGGCGATGGAGGAGGAGTCCGCCGGAGGGTTGCGGTCGACGGTCGGAGCTCGACGGGTGGCGTCGGAGGAAGAGCAGGGTCACAATCTGGACCGTCCGATCACCAGTTTAACTCGCTCGGGATGAGCAATGGCTCACGAACGCCTTCTATTTGCGCATGAGGGCCAAAATGGAAATAAAACTTTTTAAGGTAAAAAAATTATTTAATAAAACCTAAATAAGCATGGAACAAATCATCTATTAAGAATAAAATATGATGATTTAGTATTCTTCCATACTCATTGCACGATTTGGATTTTATACTATGTAAATTTAAATAATTTAATTATTTTCCCTAAATATTTAAATTTTAGGAAGGAAAATTATTTATTATTAAATTGCAGAGGAAAAGGATTTTTTTTTTTGAAATTACATATTAGTGGGCATACTAATTAACAAAAAGAGGGGGGGAATTGAATGGTCTAGAAATTGCCATTTAAGGCAGTTTAGTAAGAAAAAAAATGATTTATTAAAAAATGTGCAACTCGACCAAAATAATATTAAGTTTATCGTAAATCATATTTTAAGGTGACTGATGACATATATATATATAGATTACTAAAAAAAATTACTCATTAAGCTAATTTTTAAAATAAAAAATACACATATGCAAGACCCTTTTAGAGGCTCATTAAACCTAAAAGTAATATCAAAACTAGTTAATTTTAATATTGCCTCAACCAACTAGCCCGAACCCAAAACTTCACCATAATATATGGGCCTAGCATATAATAAATAAGAGATAATTCAAATGATAATCAGTCCAAATTAAAATCTCCTAAAATTTTACTATAATATGTAAATCTAATATATGATAATAAATCTAATATATGATAAAAGAAAGATGATTCAAGTAATATAATATATATAAAAAAATTATTAAATTTATCCCATATCGTGTTTAAAGTAACTTTGTTGTTGAAAGCAAAAGTTTGTGTCACTACTAGCCTGCCATTTACACCCCAAAGAGAACTTGCTACAGATTTCATCTGTCTCTCTTAATCCTAACACCCCAAGGATCGGGCAGCCTATAGGCTTTGGTCGGCCAGCCAGGGGCAACTATAAAAAGTGCACTTAAGACTCAGCCGGATCTAGTTGCCACAAGTTTTGGGATGGTCGGATGAGGTGCCTATGACCGGGCACTTAATACACTTAAAGGACTTCAGACACCGGTGTACGTATAGGCCATTTCATAAAATTCTCCCAAACTACTAGTAACCCCCTTCCTCGTCGTATATGTGAAAATTTTGGAAAATACCAAAAAGTGACGGCTCTCGCCATCCTGCAAAGGCAAAAAACCAGTGCCCAATTGCATTGTAGGATGATAAAAATAATTCCTAAATCTAAGATAGTTCAACCACTTGTCTTAAAAGTTTAAGTTATAAGGAAAGAAAACCACTTAATACCTACTTTAACATGGTGTTACAGTTGCATTACATCATAAAGTTATACACACTCGTATACATTGCTATTGCTATGGTTGATAAACTAGTACAGTGACCAATGAACCACATGCCTATTCAACAAAAATCTTCTATCCTTCATCAGAATCATCTAAAGCTATCTGTGGTAAATATGAACTTTTTTTCTATTCTGTTTTGGAAAATTCTTGGGGTCTACTGCTGGCAAATGTTAACCAAACAACCGTGCCAGTCAAATAAAAGAAGATTGATGGAGCAAATAGGGATACCTGAACCAGGAAAAAAAATCAGAAATATACATTTGTATAAAGTAAATAAGTAGCCGAATGAGTGAAGATACTTACACTCCAAGAGTGTGTTGAGTCGAGAAGGAAACCTGTCAATGCAACTCCAATGATCCCTGGCAACGCTCCAGCGGTGTTTGTAATGCCCTGGTTATACAAGAACAAAGAGATTATTGCTCTTGTTCTTTCCTCAAGTATCATATACATAGCAGACGGTAATGTCAAAACAATTTTAGGAGTGATATATTAAATCAACCTTTATCTAGCTTACAGATGTAAATTCAATAGTGCTTGGGTTTAATTAAACCAACCGTTTTTTTTTTTTTGTTTTCTTGTATTATGCAACATGAAAACAAGTAATTGGCAATAAAATGTACTTCACTTTAAACAACTGTTATACCAACTATTTTTCCATATTTATCACAAAAACTCATTCGTGTGATTAAAATATACACGCCACAAATATAATAATACATAAAAGGCGCACAAATAGAAATAAACATGATTTGCAACAAAAAAATGTCTTCCATGAAAGAAATATCATCCTCCGAGTAAAATCATGCAAATTACTCTTACTTTCTTAGATGGTACAGGTGCAATTTGTTTATACAAGCAGCTTTGCATCAGGCATTTCAAATTCAGGAGAAAAGTTCGCTAGTACACATTAGGAACCAATATCTATTAAATGCCCTTTCAACGTAAACAGGAGAACAGATTGGCATACCAAAAGTATACTTGCATATTCGGGTGATATATCCTGATGCGTACAGTATAGTCCTGCAAAGACACAGTAAAACTCACTCTTACAAATAAGAACCAAAAGATATCTTTCAGACCATATATTGTACAAAATACGCTAATATTTATAGGCAAGTTCATATATTACAAAAAAGGAGCTCATATTTTGCTAGCTAGTATCACTACTCCCATATTAAAATTAATAGCACAAACACCCATGTATAAGCACACGACAAAATTTTACATTTAATACCATTCCTGATTTAATCTTAAAAAGAGGGAAGAACGGATGAAGGTTGATTAGGAACATAAATCTGTAATCTTCCATCATAAAGTTGGCGGAAGAAAACATAGGTTGTTTCTACATGGAAGCACGACTTTGTAAATACAACACAAATAAAATATATTGGTGACCCTTGCCTAGCATCATTCCAAGAATAATCAAGGTTACTACCTGACAAAGCAAAGCTTGAAAGACCAAGCCCGCAGGTTAAAATGATTACTATTTCCCATGGTGGCAATCCAAGATCTACAGAAGATATTGCCATGCACAAGGCCGGAGATAAAAATCCAACTGTCTGGCAAATTTTCCGAACCTACACTTTTTGAAATCAGATAATTAAATTCACAGCAAATCATCACCAATTAAAACATTAAAAAAACATTTGCAACAGAAAAGCTTAAGAAATATTGCATTACACCCTCATTATTTTATATAACAGCATTAATGATTAGAAAATTCAAATGTAGCAGATCACTTGAGCTCGTCAACATGTCTAAATGAAGATTTCACAGAAAAGGAAGAGGCAAAAAAAGTTGGCTTCCTCATCCTTCTTATTTGTAGGACATGCAATAGTTTCAACCTCCATATATTTTATGGGCAGCATCATAGACAAGATAGATAAGCCATGCAAGATCCAAAATCTCAACCTTATTGTACCCAAGTGGCCACATTTTAAGGGACCAAGACAACAGCATAAACTTGGGAACTTGACGACTACTATTTAGATCAAAATTACCACTATATTAGTTTCCCAACATGGAACTTGGTTTCTAAACCATCATCCGGTAACATCCTCCTCCCTCATTCCCTCTTATTACTATTTCAATCTTCTTGATTTCTCTCTCTTCTAGGGAAGTTTCTAGTGCAAAACAATATGTAGAAAGAGCAAGGCAAACTCAAACTCACTCAGACTGAAGGAGGGAGGGCCATGGGATCTCGTCCATGGTACAATCTTAATAAAAGTTTAGTAGAGTTGACTAATGGTTCCTACCACTGTAGTTTCAACGCCTCTTGAAATCAAGTTATCAGCAAATAGTGCTGCAAAGCTAGTCACAAGAATTGAAGCAGAAGGTGGAAGAACAGAGACCTAAAAAATCAAAAACAAAGAAATTTAACTCACATAAACATAAAGAATATCCAAGAAAAAAAAAGTTTCAGAATAGGAAAAACAGTAGCATCAGTACAGAGATATGCCCCCGATTTCTTTGTCAATAAATTTCTATGAGAATTGCATATCAATTTATCAACTAAATTTTGGCACTAGAGATGAAGTCGATGCATGCAACAAACCATTATAAGCTCACCCATGCAGCTTCTGTCAAGTTTAAATTCAGCTCCTCACTGCAGGTCATGTATAAATTGTTTAGGTTGATCTCACCTTTAATACAAGAACACAAAAAATTGGATTGTGGGTATCATAAATTGATCAAAGAAGGGGAACAATAGTAATTTAAAAATGGAAAATTTTGGAAAAAAAAATAATAATACCTAAAGTAGGTAGGAAGCCAAGAAAGACAAGTATAATGTCCCCAGCTCCCACAAAAGTGTGCGTATATCATTGCCCACACTGCTGGGCTTTTAAAGAAAGCTCTCCATGGTACTTCCTAGGAGGTAATAAAACAGAGTGATCCTTTGCTAGGAAAATAGAACATATTTTGTATGTCATGTTTTTCAACAAACTCTTGTCCTAATATTTTTTTACAATCTTCTAATAATACACGACTAGCTTTGAGAAGAATAGGCAAATAATTTTCCGCCCTTAGCCAGTGATAAACAACTACAATATGCAAATAACCGCTTTTGGGGAAGAATTTTATCCATGCAATGCTTCTGTCAGGCAGGGTGGGGTGCATAAGCAGGAGCCTATCTGCTCTTTTTTATATCAATTTACACCATTATAGCAGTCAATAGAGTGGGATATTTTGAATTTGTAATGATTTATCTTGGTTCCACGGCAGTTAAGATACTATGCAGTCAATGTCCGAAAGAAACTGCACCTGAAGTGAGGTACCCAATTCCTGAAAATGCATACTTAATGATTCTTCCATAGGATTTGAGGGCAAGGAGCCATTTCCTTCACTTTGGAGCCATCCTCTTAAACCTACATTACTTATTCAATTAATTAGAGACATCTTAACCTTCATCTTCACATAATTAAAAGAATAAAATTTGGAATGATGTCAATCAGTGTGACTCTGCCTGAGGCCCTGAGCCACTCTACGTTGATTGAGTATTCATCACAAATATGAACAGCGACCATATCAATTTTTACATGAAAAGTCAATAGACTATTCCAACCATGATTTTATTTCTCATAACTGGCCCAACTTGTAATCCCTGCTAAGATAGGATATCACTGAGATTGACAAGATTTTTTATACACCAGATCACCCAAAAAATACTTGCAATCTTGTCTCATAACCAATCTTGGCACACTCTCAAGACTAAAATCTCTCATGATTGTAAAAGAAACTTTCAAATATATGCTTAAACCTACAGTTAAAATCTATGCAACTAGTCAGATTATAAGAAACCAATTAATTCTAAGTTTTAACTCATTGAAACTGACTCCAAGATTCCCCAAGGACAATCCAATGAATGCACATAGCACATAATCTCCCCTAAAACCTCACCATATATTGCATGTTTGATGTTGTAAATTCTCAAATTAAGATGCTTGACCAGTATTTGCAGAGTTGCAACCTTCCACCAAAACTTTCTACCAGTGAAAATTTCAGCTTCTGATAGCAGCGACAGATATGAAATATCTAAAGAAAGGAAAGTACATATGGTCCTAAAATGCACACCTTCAAATGGGGATGAACCATCTTCCACAGACTGAAATCCCCAACACCTGCATAGTGATAGGGGACATAGGTTGAGAAAATTGCATAAACTACGTTATAAATTGTTTAGCTTTCTTGGACTACCACTTATTAATTTTAAGCGAAAAATCAGAATACATGCCTGCACCCATAAATGCTAATATGGAATGAGGAATCCAAAAGAAGACAAAATACTGCTAGCCTAATTATAAGGCAACCAGCAAAAAGCACAATTATTAGTGACATCCAGCAGCCCCTTTAAAGCCTCAAAAGAGAGTTTTCTTTAATTTAAACATGACAAGATGAGTCAAGTTTCTTCTGACCTGGTAATATTGATTTTATCTTTTTGATAGTCATCTCCCTTGTGTTATATGTGTGGGCTTTGAATATTTTAACAAGACCACTTGGTGCCAACTGGCAAACCAAAGAGACTACATAGTAGAATTCTGGATAAATAAAACAAATAATGTGTTCTCACCAGGCTACACCAAGAATGCCAAATAAATAGAAAACAGAATCCCAACCAAAGTTCTGGATCAAGGAAGGAGCCAATAAAAGTCTGCAAAATAAACCATAGACAATCATATAATGAGAGGGATCAAATATCAACAACAAAGTGAGTGCAGAACCAAATAAAATAACATGTTCCCATGTGTTCCAAAATACAGCAGAAGTAAAGTATATATCATCACATCAAAAATTCGAATGAATAATAGATCATACCCCAAGACACTTCCAATGCTCAAACCACCAAAGACTAAGGCAACAGCACGTGAGCGCTCTTCTAATGGGACTGACCTGTATAAATGGACTTTGGAAAAGAGTAAATAATCTATGCAAAGGATGTAAAACAACTATTCGAAAATAACATTGACTGCTGAATCAGTTTGACCTCCCTAAAGCAAAGATAAACTTCATGAGTTCAAGGACACCAGATCGGCTGGTCTAAAAAAAATAAACAGCATAACTGATGGCAAAGAATTCAAGCATATGCTAAATCAATCTTCTGACTACGAAAAATTGAAACAAGTATGAAAGATTGGCTAGTTTCCCGATTGAAAAGATTGCAAAAGATAGCATTAATTGCAGTTGTATGATCACTTTGGACGCCCTTGTCACATATGCGGACAAAGGAAACCCCTTGCCCACACCTGAATTTTATTTCAACACAGTTTAGGCAAACTCTGACAAACTATTTTGCGCTTGGCACATTGTTGAGCTGAGAATTAGAAGAAAACCAAACAACAGATAGAACTTCATCAGGCGAATTTGCTCCAGCTTCAGTTGAGCAGGGGTTGTTCTGGGAGAATTGCAAATGCACATAAATCTAAAACGGAAAAAAGAAAAACACTGAAACAGCTTCTATAAAACAAAGATATCCGTTGTACCCTTGAAGCCATTGCTGGGAGAGGTAGAGCAAAATATAAAATTTATCAAAGGGAAGAATAATGCAAAAAGAGAAAATAGAAAACAAATATAATAATCAGTAGAGTAAGCATGGCAGTAAACAGTGCCAACAGTTATCGTACGTTCAGATTATTTACACATTCAATCATGTTCCAACTTCCAAACCAAACCAACACAAAATAACTATCTCCGACTCTGTAAGATAGAGGAGCAACATAAAAGAAAATTTACATGTGACAGACACCAAAAGGATTTTTCCTTCTTTTACGCTAAAAAAATGATCGCTTGCATGAACGTAATACAAGTAGCAAAGAGAACAATTAGTTTCCAGTAAAACATGTGTTCACAACTTGGCAACAGGGGGAAGTAAGGAAGGTAATAGTCATTTCTTATCTAGTCACCCATCAAGGAAATGAAAACACTTTAATGGCAGTTTATTTTACCCGGCAATTAGATCAGTGGCAGATGAAGGGGATACACCTTCTCCAATACCAACCTGAATATAAATGTTGAGACAAAAATGATAACAAATCAGACCAACTTCAGCAACAAGAACATAGACACAATAAAGAAATGTGCACATAACAAATATGAACGCTGTGTAGGTGAGCTAAATATTACAACATTTGCAACTGGCTTGCAAACACCATAACAAATGCCACTTTTAAATTTAATGGTACTCACCAAAATCCTTGACAAGACAAGTCCAGGCATAAACCCTGCAACTAAAGGAACAAACATAGTGGCTAAGGACCAAGTTAAGACTCCAACTTCGAGAACTTTCCTACATTGCCAATAATAATGTCACATGAGTATGTATGATTTAAAAATCAATACAAAACAGTTGATAAATAAATAAGAGAATATAAATGGGCAGTAAAACTTCGCCAATGCTCGTGCATTGCTAGTCCCAACAAAGGAGAAGGGCTAGTGCATTTCCAGTCCCAACAAAGGAGAAGGGCTGGCATCAGGAAGGGCATCAGCAATTAAAACTGTCATTTGCAATCACACCCATGTCCCCAACGCCTTTATGGTTGCAGGTGGATGAAGAAGAAGAAGAAGAAGAAGAAGTCTAATACAAAAGGCAAGGCAAAATACTAGAAATCTAAAGAACAAGTTACATGTTTGGACTTTAAAAACCTCACCTTTAATGATCAATAAATCCACGAGGGAAGAATGAGGGGGGGGGGACTCAAAAAACAAACAAAGAGCGATATCTGAAATATGTTCTACTTATTAATTTCAAAGAATGAGGAGAAAAACAGAGAACCAGATATATTTCATAATACCTATTCACTCAGTTAAATGCAAGATTCACCAAACAAAAAGGAAAACCTTGGATTATACATAATCACCAACTTTCTCAGGAGATTTCTTTCACCAGTAAATAGGAACTACACCAAACATGTAAGCCAGAGGATTTTATTGCATCCACAAGAAGATGAATTAATGACCATTAATCAACATTCAAGATCAGCAAACACAGTACAATCAGTTAGTATAGAATGCTATATTCTCCTTGGCAAAACATAGGTGTGACCATGATCTCAAGCAAAAATGAATAAATAAATAGACATCAAAATTGCAAGGCCTACTTTTGTCAAAAGTGAAGCGGTATATTCTACAAGCAAAAGGACTGATATTGCAGAAATCCTGTTTAGACTATTAATCATCCAGAAATTCATCATGACCAGCTTACCTTCCACCAAATATCTTTGCTAGCCATCCACCAGGCAGTTGACTTAATGCATAACCCCAAAAGAAAGAAGACTGAACCAGACCAGCCATCGATGAATTCCAACCAAACTGATGGGACATTGGTATGATGGCAACACTTAAATTTACCTAAACAAAATAGAGAAAAATATAAACAACCAGTATACAACCATCATATATAGCCATCTGAACATAATTTAAATGGCCAAAATCTATAATTGCCATCAAGTTTAGGTGACTTCACATTATTTCATACATCACAAGCTCATTGTCAATATGATCACATAAACCCTATCCATAGTCCAATTGATAAAATAAAACCCCTTGCTCCATAGAACGATAGAAATGATTGAGCTGATGAACAACGCACTTACGGGCATGGTTGCAATTTATTTTTCATGAGGATTTTATTTCAATTAATGAACAACTTATATTATCGTTCAAAATTTAGTATCTTTTTGGTAAGAAAATTATGGTTAACTTCCAATAAATCACGGGAATTGGATGTAACTGCCCTCTCAAAAAGGCTTGTTAGGTTTTCTCTTAAAGAAGCTTTGATGATTATGATTAATAAAGTTTGGTTCATTTTATTCAATGAAGCCTATATATAGTCATGTTAGAATTTTTTTTTCCGTAAAGAAGCTTTGATGCATGCGATAAATGGTGTTCGATTTTTTTTATCCTTTTTCATCATTTTGAAAAGAATAATCTACAGATTAATTCTCTTATTGAAACGGAGATTACATCAGCAACCTAAACTAACCAATTCAGATACACTCAATCTAATCAAATTTGATTTTTTTTTTCTACCGTTCATCACAAGATCAACAACAAAAAGGATAAAGACACTTAGACAGTTAGCTAAAGTTCGATTGATATAGCTCAAATACCTTTAATCCGATAAACATAAACACAAGCATAGACGAAAACAGCACCTTGTCCATGTTGCATATGACGAACGCAAGAGAAGTCGCGCCGATGAGCTTATACCTCTGTGGCAAGCCTTTCCACGGCGGCCAGCTCGAGCCGAGCTCGCCAATCGCCACTGCCTCCTCCCTGGTGGCCGAACCCGCCGCCTCCGCCTCCTCTACCCTGCCACCTCTCCCTCGCCCGTCGGACACAACCACGCCAGACCTCTCCTCGTCGGATACGCCCTTCCCCCCACCTCCGACGCCGGAGATGACCGTGAAGCCGCGCCGCCGGACCCGCTGCGCAGGTGGTCGACGGAGAAGGCGGAGGTGGTTGAGGTGCGGCGGTAAGAGGCCCGTAGGCGGCGCCGCCAATGCGGCCGCCATCGGAGAAGAGAGCGAGGTGGCGAGGTCGACGGCGGCGGCGACAGCGGCGGCGGTGGTGGAGAAGAAGAGGAGGTAGGCTCCTGGGTTGGGTCTGGTGAGCCACAAATTGGAGGGGAAGAGCGGGTCGGGTAGGCGGGTAGCGGGCCGCCCGTAGGGAGGAAAGAGCGGTGCTAATTGCACTTGGAAAAAAAACCACGTTTTTACTTGTTTTTTTTTATTTGTTTTAAAATAAAAATGAAGCTTGCAAAAAAGGAGTAAATATATCAATATAAAGGATAATCACAACATGTGCATATGTAATGTCACTTCTCCTATGAAGGGATTTAATAATTTAGGCCCTAAAATAATTTGTAATGGATCTTACTTTTGAAATTAGTCTCAATAAATCTTATCTTCAAATGTTATTAATTTTTATAACCTATGTTAAGTAGGGTCCGATAAATTACCATTCATACAATATATAATTCAAAGTAACAATATAATTGATTAACAATTAAAAGTACAAGTCTTAAATGGACTTGGTAGAAACTCTTAACCGGGTAACACGCCTATGCAACTATACAACGAGCTCCTATACCGAATCTACACGGACGTGATTAAATTCTAATACTCATATACCCACATGAATGATATGAAACCCAAGTAATGGCTTAGCCATTTTTTTCAATTTTAAGAAGTAATTAACTATCATAAATACATCTCAATTAATATATCAAATATTATTTCCATTAATATTGAATGTCAACTAACTAACTATTTAGATGATCTTATAATAGATTGATTATTTGGAAGAAATCGAAAAACTAATGATGAAATAAGAGAAAGGGAGATTGAAAAATCTAGATTGACACCTTGACGTGGGTAAAGAATCAAATCAAAGATAAACAATAATTTTCTATTATATTTATCTGAATATAAATATATAAGGTGATTACTAATAATTATATAAAATAACTATTTTTTTAGGAATTTTCAAAAACGCTTTATACATGGACAAGCTTGTTGGTTAAGGACACTCTCCCTTCAATGAAATTCTCGGGTCCAATCTTGCAACGGGTTAGTTGTGCGAGTAGGTGTGCGCATGAATAATTTGCTAAAAATATATAATTTAAAGTTAAAAAAAATAATAAGACAACGTACAACACCCGCACTGGCTTCTCTTGTTTTGTGATTTTGTTCTCCGACTCACCATCATCAATCTCCTTCCCATGTTTTGCTTTAATCACTTAGAATATAAGGCAAACTAGTTCCCAATGCATCAAACTAGCTTTGTTCATAGTAGTTTCATTTGCATTGGTTTCACTGGTACCCATGCTACCGTCAACATTTTGGCCTGCAAATATGTTTCCAATTTCTGAATGTACAGAAGCCTGCACAATATTACCCCCATCAGAGGCGAGTAAGGCTTTATGGTATTGAGAAAGCATTCCGTTGTGAAGTTTCTATCCTTGATTGCATATTGGTCCTTTCCCCATCCCATATTTCACCCTATAAACAAGATCCCATTAGCGTCCATAAACGTTTCTTGAATTTCATTCCTCATCAAAATGTTCTGTTTCCAACAGTACAAAAACTACCCACCAGACCATACTCAGAACATGATACATGACAAACCGTTTTATGAATGTTAGAACTTTGAAGCCCGTTCCAACATGTATCTAAAACTTGAGAACCAAAATTACCATGGAAAACTAGACTATCCTAAGACTACATTATCCCAGTGAGGTCGAGTGTAGTCGAAATGTAACATGAGGTGAACCATTCACTTTTTAAAACAGCTTGAAAAGAATGCCTCCGTGCGTTGCGAAGAAAGGAGCAAACACAAGCGATTCCACAGCCATAAGTTTGATGAGAATATTCAGAGATGGCCCTGATGTGTCCTTGAGAGGGTCTCCAATTGTATCACCAATGACAGCGGCTTTGTGAGGGTCAGACCCCTTAGGACCAAGAGTTCTTGCGTGCTCAGATGCACCAGCCTATCCACAAATTTATAAAACGTCAACGGAAATTTTACAAGGCTGAAAAATAAACTGAATGCATTGAAGGATAAGAATAGACGTTCAAAACGAAAAAGGAAGATGGAGAACTGTAACCATTTTTTTTTAATGCAGGGAGCGTTGAGATCAACATTCACATTTACAAGGAAAGGCAATTAACAGGGAAAGAAATAACAAGTGCCGCAACATAATCTTCTTCCCTATGGATAAAGGAACAGGGAGAACTGCGAGCATTTTTTTTAATACAGGGGCGAGATCATCATTCGCATTTACAAAGAAAGGTAATTAACAGTGAAAAAAATAATAAGAGGCACGACATAATCTTCTTTGCCATGAATAATGACCTAATCAACAGATTCCATTGGCAAAAATACTTAAAAACTAACTTCCTAGTAATCTCAGGGTACCAATTGGATGACTTCGTTTTTATAACAATATGTATGATAAAAAAAAACATATTGAGCTCAGATAATAAAAACGTAACAGAAATCAAATGCATGGACACAACAAACCAATAATATGTTTTCTATCAATCACAACAAAGAAACTTTACACTTAAAACTTGTAATTTTACCTCGATATACTTTTTAGCATTGTCCCATGCACCACCAGTGTTTGATGCAGATATTGCTATCTGAAAATTTCACGATGCATTATTCAGGGGGAAATCTTTGGAAAAAGAATTTTAAAGCAGGAAAACAAATGACGGCAAAAAATGAGTATACCTGCACACCAGATACAAGCGAACCAGCTAAAACTCCAGAGAGAGTCTCAACACCAAAGAAAGTTCCCACAATGAGGGGTGTAAGCATAACCAAGGCGCCAGGAGGGATCATCTCCTTAATAGATGCATCGGTTGAGATCTTGACACACGTGGCATAGTCCGGCTTAGTTGTTCCTTCCATAAGGCCTGGCATGGTGTTAAACTGCCTCCGAACCTCTTCAACCATCTTTAGGGCAGCACTGCCCACACTCTTCATGGTCATGGCAGAAAACCAGTAAGGAAGCATCGCTCCCACAAGCAACCCAATGAAGACCTTTGGAGAAAGAACATTAACTGCAGAAATTCCTGCACGACTCACAAACGCGCCAAAAAGAGCCAAGGAAACGAGTGCAGCTGATCCAATTGCAAAGCCCTAGAATGAAATTAAGTGTTCTTAGAATTAGTAAAGTCATGTATTATACTCCAATAAGAAACTGAAACTAAAAAAAAGGCTAAATGACAAAAAATCTCAACCAAGTGTTGAGGCAAAGTAAGTTATCATATTATACCTTTCCAATAGCAGCTGTAGTATTCCCAGCAGCATCAAGAGCATCAGTCCTCTCACGGATTCGGTGGCTCATACCAGCCATTTCAGCAATACCTCCAGCATTGTCACTGATGGGACCATAAGCATCAATGGCCAAACCAGTAGCTATGGTGCTGAGCATACCTAGAGCAGCAACAGCAATCCCATACATGGCAGCAAAGCTAAAGCTAACAAAGATGCTCACAGCTATCGCAAATATTGGGATGATAACAGATTTGTATCCCAAAGCAAGCCCAAAAATGACATTCGTTGCAGCTCCAGTCCTGCACGAATCAGCAACATCCTGGACAGGGCTGGAAAAAAAGTAAAGGAGTCAGGAAACATGGCACCCTACTGCAAAATAACTAAAGAAAATGAAAGTCAGATTTCTTCTTTACCTGTAAGCATTGCTGGTAAAATACTCTGTCACAAATCCGATGACCAAACCAGCCCATAACCCGACAGCAACACATAGGAATAATTGCCTACAAAGGATCAGAATGCCTAAAAGAAGCCTCATTTCATTAATAATGGGAAAAAAAGATTTTTGAAACATACCAGTTCTTCACAACCTTCTGTGCACCAAAATTGAAGATTGTAAAAGAAGATGGAAGCCCAAGCCAACTAACTAATCCAATTGCAATGGTCATAAGAGCAGTAGAAATAATGAGCTGTCTCTTCAATGATGGCTCAATTTCCTTAACAGACTTGATTTCAAAGAAATCAGTGGCAAAGACGGTAGTTAACAAGCAGACAATAATGCCTGCAGAGCTAATGAGAAGAGGGTATAGCATCCCGGTCAAATCATGGTTTATCCCAAAAGAAGATATAGAGGCCACAACTAGAGCGGCACATGAAGACTCGGCAAAAGATCCAAAAAGATCTGAACCCATCCCAGCGATATCACCAACATTGTCACCCACATTATCTGCAATCACCTGAAAAGACGCTGGACAATGATCAAACACAAATCTCAATCAAAAAAAAAAACAAATAATATGGCTTCAGAATAAAATTTTTCTCTCACAGCTGGGTTCCGGGGATCGTCTTCTGGAATGTTCCTCTCAACCTTCCCAACAAGATCTGCACCAACATCGGCAGCCTTCGTGTATATTCCACCTCCAACCCTTCCAAACAGAGCCATAGAGGATCCACCAAGACCATAACCGGTAATAGATTCAAATAATCCTTCCCAGTCATCTCCATAGTACAGTTTAAACAGGTTAATGGCAATGTACAGAACCAAAAGTCCATTTGCAGCAAGAAGGAATCCCATAACCGCACCAGATCTGAAAGCAATAATAAAAGCCTTCCCCACACCTTTCCTTGCTTCCAAGGTTGTTCTAGCGTTGGCATACGTGGCAATCTTCATCCCCAGAAAGCCAGACACAAGGGAGGTTATGGCACCAAGCAAAAAGGATACCGTGCTGAATACAGCATTAGCAAGAGCAGACTTGCACATTTTATCTTTGCTATACGTGCAGGGATGACTCTTTGTGCTGAAACCCTCCACTGAACCAAGGAAAAGGAAGATAAGAACAGCAAAGGCAACCATGAAGATGCCCACATACTGATACTCAGTGAACAAGAACGAAGTAGCACCTGAGACATAAAAAAAGCAGATCGTAGGTACGGGTTTCAACGTCAAAAATAACTTTTAAATAAAAAAATTCATATGTCCCCAAAAATAACTATCTTCAAACATTTTTAATGGCTCATGTAAAATAAATAAAAATTTTAAATGCTAAACATATTGCTCGAAGAAAAAGTTTGATAAAAAAATTTCTACCAAACCAAGTAAAAATTATCACATCCATATTGATGACCAAAGGGCAGAAACCCATGCCAAAAAGACGTCAATCGCAAAAACTGATAGGAAGAATCGACTTCAGGAAACATTTACGTACCAAAAAGAAAATAGCTCGCAAAAAATGAAAAAAAAAATTATCATGAGAACAAAACTCGACAGCTCAGTATTCATGCAAACCGAGAATCTAATCTAAATGCAGATAAAAAAAACAATTAAAATAAGCAAAAAAAATACAAATTCATTAAAGGTAGGCAGATCTAGGCATCCAATATAACTTCTCTAGACCACTTCAAGAGTAAAAAGGGAAACTTTTCATCAATGACATTTAAAACTCAACGGCAACCACCATCTAAGCATAAAAATTGTACCTTTTCATTTACAGCCTATTAGTTTCATTCCATGCCGCACTAAATTATCAATTATCTAATAAGACAATGACCATGCAAATTGTTAAACTTCCCACAAAGTTTAAAACAGACCCAAACAAAGCTTTTTTCACGGTCATCATTAAAAAAAAACACAACAAAACGCAACAAGCAGGCCAGATCTATGCCGCCACAAACCACATCCACCACAAAGCAACCAACTTTAACACAAACAAAGCAACCCCAAGTCTAACAAATCCGCTAAAGAGGAAAAGAGCAGAAACCAAACCCTCGGAAATGGCGCTCTGAATCTCGGCACACTTGACGACCACATTGTGGTCATTCAACCCCTCCTCCTCCTCGATGAGGTAGTCGGAGTACCCGTTCTTGTTGGTGCTTGTCGTCGTAGTCGCCGGCTGCCTCTCCGGGGAGACCTTCACGCGGGACACCAGCGCCCACTGCACGACTGCGAAGACGATCCCCACGACGGCGGCCACCGGGATGAAGACCTCGGCGGCCAGATCGGAGAGCAGCGCCACTCCCATGGCGGACTGCGACGGTGGAAGAAGTGGCGGCGGCTGCGGCGGCGGTGGTGGAGGCGGCTGCGGTGGCGGTGGCGGTGGCGGCGGCGACGGGGAGAGGAGAAAGGGGAGAACGTGGCGGACGCAGGAATTTATAGATGGCGCTGTGAGCCATTTGCCAGGTAAAGTCGGAGAATCAGCGTGGAATAATGTGGATATGTCTACGCTCTTTTTAGCTACGTGATACCACCTACTACAATATATATATATGCATATATTGGCATATATTAATCATAAAAAAAAATGATTGGTCAATATTAGTTTTTTTGGCCTCGTTATTTCTAATTAATATGTGTGTGATTACGTTAATTGATATAAATGGATTTAAATGAGGTGAATTTAGGCTGGTCGCTCCTTAATTATAGCTTGAGCTGAAGAATAATAATGAAATAATAATGATAATATTGATGAATTTAACTTTTTTTATTCACAAATATATATATATATATATGGAATATTTATTGTCTTCTGATGACAATCTTAAATTTGTGTTCTTTTTATCCAACAAATTATATATATTTTTATCAAATTCAAAGTTTACCTATGGGAACAAAATTGTCTTAAAAATATCTAAATTTAAACCAACCATTGTAAAAAAAATACCGCTCCTGCATTCATTGCATAGTAAAAAAAGTCAAAAGAAGAAATAGTACGTTGATAAATATGATATTTAACTAACGTGTTGAAAAAATCCTCGAACGTTCACACTTGTTGGAGCCTTGGAGGCGATTATATTTTTTTGATTAAGTTAAAAATTTACCTCGGAGATCAAAAATATTTTAAAATTTTAAATATAAATAATTATTATAAGAAAATATTTATTATTATCACACACAAGAATATCACAAGTGATAAACGACAAGTGGATATAAATTGTGTTTACCAAGCATGTCAAACAATATAAACACTCGTTAGAACACCAACCAATTAGGCTAAAATTACCTAACAAGAATATTTTTTTGATCAAATCTAAAATTTTATTCAAGAGGATAAAAAATATCCAAGAAAAATCTAAATATAAATCAATTATTTTAAGAAAATGCGATGCTCCCACGTACATTTATTTAGGGGTGTAAACGAGTTAAGCCGAGCCGAACAGGGGTGTGCTTGAGTTTGGCTTAATATAAAACAAGCTAAACCGAATTTTAATATAAACAAGTCGAGCTTTAATATAAACGAACCAAGACGAATTTGTCCAAAATTTATGATATTTAGGCTTTATTCGATCTGAGGTCAAATCGAGTTCGAGCCGATCTTCAACTAAGCTCGAGCCTAGCAAATCTTTATATGTTTGACTTATATAGAATAAAAAAAAAATTGAACAATATATAAATTCAACGTGACCTCAATAATATTTATAAGTCTAGTCGAATCGTATATTTTTCGAGTTTAAATATATTGAGTTCGAATTTTAAGCCAAGCTGAGTTGGATAGTTCTTTACTCAAGGTCTATTCGTTGTTCAAAAAATTTATTTATTTTAAATAAAATATTTTTTTAATAATAAAATTAATAAAGACGGGTCGAATTAAACACCACAAAAAATACTCGGGTCGTTTACACCGATATAATTTTTTTTTAAACATAGTCAGAAATAAACGGCATATAATATAACGTTGTCAGAAAAATAACAGAAACGTACGAGTTAAAATCACCTATCAGCATCAGCAACAAAAAATGGACGGCTTATATCTATTCATTGGGGTATGACGATGAGGTGGAGTCAAATCTAGACCATTGAAAAAAGTTGGAAATCGGGAAAGTAAATCCTTGAAATGCGTGTTGATAACGAAACATATCCACTTTCTTTACGCGGGGATCGTTTCAGCCGTCGATATGACGGATTTGCCATTTCTGTGTAAGTAGTATTAGTATTATTATTACGATTCTAATGAGGGTGATAGATGGGAATTAGAGTGATAATCGCTCGCCGTATATGTTATATATGTTAATTGTAACGTTTTTTGTACTCTTATTATTGATTTGAATTATCACAATTAATAGAATTTAAATATTTGCTACGGTCGTGTATTTTAGACTATTAATAATATACCAATAAAAAATAATTAATTATAAGTACTTATAATTAATAATGAGAATAGAATATAAAATCGGTCAATTTAATCTCACATTTAGTATTTATTAAATTAAAATATTATTTATAAATGATAATAATTTATAAATTTTTGCCTTAATTAACTAATTTTTAAAAAATAACTTAAATTCACGTCAGGCTGAGTGTTATAAAAGATATTAGAATAATATGGTTTTATGTTAAATAATAGACTAAATTAGGAACATTGACTAAGTTATGGGAATTGACATAAATCTTTAAAATAACTTAAATTCGCGTGTTATAAAGATATTAGAATAATATGGTTTTATGTTAAATAATAGGCTAAATTAAGAACATTGACTAAGTTATGGAATTAACTATAAATATTTAACTTTTTATCCTTATTTTATTTTATCTGGCAATAAAATAATTTTAGAGGCCTAATTAACTATTTTTTTAAAAAATAATTTAAATTCATTACGTTATACTTTGAACTGAAGTCATAAGGTGGAGATAGTAATGAGCCTAATAAATTAATTTTTTTGTAAATATAAATGAATTATAGATCTTTAATTTAATTAATTAATTTTTAAAAAATAACTTAAGTCTATTACGTTATATTTTAAATCATTATAATATTTATAGTTATGTATTCCAACCAATTATAACCATTTGTTATAATAAACCGACTCACGCACAGCATTAATCAAAGTTACGAGTATTAACCTTGTCTGATGTGAAAACACAATCACACGTTTCCATACAACGTAAATTTACAACTTACTTTTGCTATTGCTAGCTGCTTGGTAATGACTCCCAGGTAAAGAAAACAACGAAGAAAGTCACCTGTAACTCTTATAGTTGCATGCGTTGCTTTATCATACCTTTTGCCACTAGTATTCAAATATGTGGTGGGTGCATCACCTGTCTATTTGAAGATTAAGAAGAGGATGAACAGGACCCAAATGATGTATTGTAAAATAAAGTTGCACAAATTATTGCAACTTCTTGTGACTAGCAGATAATACGCCGTGATAAGAAAAATGTCACTTGGGTTCTTTCAAATGCTGACATGTTTTGACAGATTTGATTGATGAATAAAACCCACATCAATGCCATATTTTCTACACTCATAGTTATCATCTTTCAGTGCGGATGTGCTACCTCTCATCCTCTTTATTCATATATCTTATCATTAGTTAGATGGTTCGTGGGAACAAGTCTGATTCCTTACCAACGTCGTCCATACGTTTGATAGCTTCATATCAAGAAAAATATCCGACACCGCCAATACTTGGAAAGCTTATCTTGTGCAGACCCATCTCACCAGTTAGACAATCACACGCCTTTTTATTCCATTTCAATCTGGAAATGACCATTGAATTGCACCAAAATCTCAGAAAAGAAAAATAAAAAGAGGGTCCAAAGAATACGACAGACAGACAACAATGACAAAAAAAAAAGGAAGGATATGAGAAAAATCTCTATATTTTGCTTCTTCCAATCATCTAGCTTGGAAGGAAACATGTTTTGAGAAGACCATTGTGAATTGATATGGTTTTACCAAGTTGTTAAATTAGGATTCATGTTTTCGAGGACTCTCGGAAAGAGAAGGGTTTGCATACTTTGATTATCTGGGCTTAAATGTTGGCTGATTTATATTTAAGTTTTTCTTTTGATCAATTGCAGATGATATCACTTGATGCATATGTACCACGTTAAAAGGGTTTTTGTCTAACCAACTAATATGTTTATCCACCTAACAGGTTAGAAAATATGGAAGAACAAAGCAGTCATAAACCTGAATTGTACATGATAAACTATTTTATTTCTTTGTCAATCCACAAATTCCTCCAAGTTCCAGCAGTGACTAGAAGGTACAAAGAGCACACAAATTATTTTATTTTCTAGAAAAGAAAGTATCATAATTAATCTTAGTTAGTTAAGTCCCAGCTCAACCCTGAGCAAGTCGAGTCAAACATAAGGCAAAACCTCCCAAGACCTTGACTCTGAAGGAAATATAATTCTTAACGAAACAATTTTTTTTAACCTCAATGGGCATAAAAATCATTATTAAATCGAATCATACAAATACAAGCACATAATTTTATAGGAAGCCACTACTTTTTAGTGTTCATTGATATTTGTATCAATTTTCTTCCATTTAAAGCTAAGTTTTTACCAAATAAACATTCCTCTATAAGCACACCGAAGCATTTTACTTGCATTATAAAGAAGTGAGATATTTATTACTTAAACAAAAATTTGTTTTTCTCATAATTATAAAAAGATCAATACTAATCAACTCAGATTGTTTACTCATGTAAAAACTCAAAGACGAGTGAGGTAATGTGAAGAACTTAAAGCAAATGGGAAAGAGAGAAAGGGATATATATATATATATAT
>JAVDBV010000437.1:0-22696 GCA_032619315.1 Piper longum
CAGTCAAAGCGGGCTCTGGATTAGTGCCAGCGGACTATTCCATTCCCGAGGGATCCTGACAACTTCGCATTTGAGTTCCTCACACCCGGAGAACGTGGAGGTTTACGGGTACTGTTTAGTATAGCGCATGTCATGACTTGTGGTTCAAATGGTACTGATGGCGACTACCTGAGAGTACTCGGCCTTTGTGTTCAAGGCCAGAAGAAATACGGAGGTAAGGAGAGGGCTTAGGATTTGAGACCAGAAAAATGAACTGATGACAAGAAATGAAGAGTATGATGATGTGATAAACTGCTAAGGCGTGATGCCATGACGAGAAAAATGAATAGAGGGCACAGGTGGGCTGAGACCCAAGAATCAGAGAAAGAGTTTACTGTATGCTAGATTTTGCATGAATAAAATTGTTGATATATGAATATATATTACGTTTATGTATATTAGTTTGACAGGATGGCCCCTAATTGCATTTTTGGGAGAAACTATGTCCGTTATATTTTAGAATTTTTATTAATTTTATCGTAATTGTATTGGTGTGTGATTTGATGTGCTTATCATTCATGTAGTATCATATTAGGATTTTATACATTCATGCATATGTGACAACCCGTATCTTCATCTTAAGATGCCGAGATTAGATACGTACGAGTTAGGTTTGAGTTAGCCAACCTAACCAAGGCCCGTAACATGTCAGTTCGGTTCAAGAGCGTGAACCGGATTTGGGGTGTTACATGACATCCGACTTTAATGTAACAATCAGTTAACCATTAAGCTTCCTAAAAGTGAATTTGGTTCGATTGGTTCGATCGGTTACCCAAACCGTGCTGGTTCGGCGATCCGGACAACCCAACCAGTCCAAAGCCCCAGCAAGCAACCAAGACCGCCGGCGACCGCCATGGCAAGGGTTTAGCCGAGGTTCTTCTTCTCTATCGTCCTCTGATAAACCCTTCGCAAAGCTCCGACCTTTCCATGGCCTACTCGCCCCTCTCCTCCCTCCTTCGCCGCTCCTTTTCCTCACCCATCCTCCGACGCACCCCGCGCCGCCTCACACCCGCCCGCCGCACCTCCACCTCCGCCGCCGCCGCCGCCGCCAGCCCCGGTGACTCTCCCAAGTCCACCCTCTCCGCCCGCATGAGCTTCGTATTCGACCAGATTGACGCGATTGAGCGGGAGCGGAACGAGAAGGACGAGACCTTGCGCCGCATCCGCGCTTGGCGGGAGAAGAAGCACAGGGCCGACGCCGACCAGTCCGCCGCCGCCGCGGCTGCGGCCCCGGCGGAGGTGGCGGCGAAGGAGAATGTGCTGAGCGGCAAGGAAGTCGAGCTCGTCCACCCGTGGCCGGAGTGGGTCGAGTTCATGGAGCTGTTGATGCGGCAGAACTATTTCGACCATCGGAGGAGGGACGAGAGCCAGTCCGTTCCGAATTTGGTGGATGGGGGGGATGATGATCTCCCTGTTTTTGTTGAAGAAGGGATTGATTTTACTAGGGATGTTGCCACCGTGCGTACTGCGTGTGTGAACTTCGGCCGGGATCGGTTCGACATTTTGAGGTCTGCTGCTCTTTCTCCTCTAACAAATGAGTGACCTTGGATGCGTTTTGAGTCGTTGTAGTGAATAAAATGAGTGCTTACATTTTATGAAGTACATTGGTCTGATGTACTTGGTGGTCATGTTTAGGTTAGGTCAGCGTGGGGATACAATGTGGAATGCAAATTTTCCCGTCATATCCAACTTTTAATGTAAATGTGGTTGAATTTTAGTTTTTATTTGCTGAGAGGAAGAAGTGACAATGTAGAGTGCATTTCTGCTGCCTAAAATGCCTAAAATGTTGTGTTTGGTTGGTGATGTGATTTGTGAGTTTATGGTGATCACTTGTTTCGAGGAGATAATGAATTTGAAGGAGCTGAATTGCATTGCAAGTAATGTGATGTGGTTTTCTTTGCCAGGTCATTGCCAAGGAAGGATATACAAGTTCTAGTGGGCTACGGATGCCCCTCTACGGATGGGAAGTTGATTTTTTCAGCAAAGGTGCTGAGGAAATATGTTCACCTTAATGAAGGAGATGTATGTAACACCCTGGCTAGAATTTGTTTGATCTTGTGTATTACGTCATTTAGTGCAAGCATTGTTGATTTTCTTAGTCATATTGGCTGGTTTTTTATTGTTTTTTAACACAATCATACGTGGTAATCTTTAGGTTTGTAGTGCATGCAACATGAGGAATTTCTGCAGCAAAGCTTACTTGCTCACTCGTAAAGAAGATGAAGCGAGGACAGTGGATGTCATTCGTTTGTTGCTCACGTATGGATTTGATCCTATAAATGGATCAGTTGAAAATAAGTCGTTAATGACAAATAAATCTATCAAAACAGTTATTCGGAAGTTGTTATATGAGATATCAAAGCTTGCCTCTGTTCCAATAGATCCAAATCTTCCTCCTCCAATAATAAAGAAGCCCCCTCCAAAAATTAAGCAGCCTCCACCACCACCAAAGAAACGAGTTGGACGTGATGACATTGAAATGAAAAAGGGTGATTGGCTATGTCCAAAGTAATATTCTTTATTTCTTGGCGTAGTTTATTAAGTTCATTTTTGAGTGTTTGTTATTCTGCTTTCTTGTTTTGAACAATTTTCTTGTGCGCTATGATTGTTCTTTGTCCATTTTACTTGATTTATCATCTTTATCTGCCCGTAATCCCAACCAAGCAGGAGTCTACTTTAATAGGATTATGGTAGGAGTTGACTATTATTTGATATTTGATTATTTCTTTGCTATTTGCAACATTTTCATGGTTCATGCATATTGATTGGCATGTTCTTTTTTCAGATGTGATTTCATGAACTTTGCAAAGAACACCATATGTTTGCAATGTGATGCCAAAAGGCCAAAGAGGCAGCTACTCCCAGGAGAATGGGAGTGTCCTGAGTATGTTTGTCATTGTCTACAATAAGCTTTGATTTGTACATATTGTTTCAGGCCAATTGAGTATGTTAGCTATATGACCTTTGATGGGCATGTTATGGCTTATCCTATTTTCATGCTTTGCAGATGCAACTTCTTAAACTACAGGCGAAACATGGTTTGCTTCCACTGCGAGCACAAGCGTCCACTAGATGAATACATAGAAAACAAAGTCCAGGGACAGCAGAGTCATCCTGGAACAAGATTGCAAAGATTGGCTCGAAATCCAGTTATGTCTGATGCATGGAACTTTGACTTTGATGATAATGAATCTGATGGCGCCGATGTTGCAGCTTTTGAATTTGCTGATCCACCAAAAGCAGATGGACTATATTCTGTAGACAATCAAACTCATGAAAACGGGAAGATGCACGAATTTCAGGGTGAATATAAGTTCGTGAATGGTCAGGCACAAGGTGTAGGGGAAGAACGACAATATTCAGAACCACGCAAAAGGTGGGGCCCTCCATCGGTTGCAAATGGTACAGGCTTTGATGATTTTGATGATGAGGATGATGATGTTGACAGCTACGAAATAGACTCACCTGATAACCAATCAAAGCATGAATCAACATGGTCTAGTGGATCTAATGATTTTCATGATGATGGTGACTCTCCTCAGTTGCCTCAAAGACGGATGCCCCTTTCAGACTCTAGATACAGTGACTCCGATCTTGATTCGGAGGGAGAACATTCAGATCATTCCAACTGGAAGTCTAGTCATATTGCAAATGACAGGCACAAATCAAAAAGTGAAAACAGCCGACACATGGGCCTTTCCTTTGGTTCTGATGATGAATTAGGCTTCAGTTCTGATGGTGATGATAGACGCAGAAGTTCTTTGCGAGATTTTTCTGAGAAACGTGATAATAGGCACAAGCAGAGCCCGGTCAGGTATCCTAGAAATAAACATTCTGAGACAGAAGATGAGGTTTTGTTTGGTTCGGATTCTGAAGGTGAGGATGATCTTCAAGATCATAGAAACAGAAGAAACAAGCTAAGAGATGTGTCCAGTTTTGGAGGTAACAGCACATCTGTTGTCAGAAATGGTGGTTTTAGACTAAATGGCACAAGGGGCGCACATAACTCATATGGAGATAGAAACAATCATGGCAGAAATGGTGCAAGATCACATTGGAATGAGGGCTCTTATGGAGAGAAGAGGCGTGGGGGGCAGAGAGCAAATGAAAGAAATGATGATTTTCGTGGTTCTGACAGGTTTGGCAGAGGGGGAAGATTCGGACGTAAACAACATGATGATTTTGATGAGTTTTCTGGCCAAAATATGATGGATCGAGAAAGAGGTTTTGGAAGAGACAGATCACGACGTGATAAAATTGATGAGTTGTCTGGTCGAAATAGGATGGATAGAGGAAGAGATTTTGGAAGAGACAGACCACGACGTAGTAATTTTGATGAGATCTCTTGTAGAAATGGGATGAATAGACAAAGAGATTTTGGAAGAGACAGAACACGTCGTCGAATTATTGAACGATGAGTGGATAAATGATACATTTGCATTGACATATGGGATTCATGATATTGATGACCCTTGCTTTACATGGGCAATTGCCAAACCATTAAATTTCTTAAGTCAAGCTTACGCCTTATTGCAGATCCTTCGCCGGATTGTTTGGGTCCAGAAAATAGCTCGACAAAGAAGACTACATAATCTTAAATTCTTGTGGAGTTCAGGAAAATATATTCCATCATTGAGTCCAGAGGCGCCTGATTTGATGTAGATTACTTGTGGGAATCAGAAAAATACTGCTCCATGATTCAGTCTCTGCGAGTAAAATTTTTGCAAATGTTGGACACCTGCAGAAGTAAACCAGTGAAGCTGAGCATGCTGCAAATTCGTGGAGTTCTCTTGCTTGTGCTTTTTTTTTTGTACGTTTTGTAGAAGATAAATGCCATACAAATCCTGAGACAAGTTCCTTGTTTTTGTTTATCAATATATTAATTGGAGGTTTCTTTGTAAATTGAAATTCATTTCATTCGATATATTTCCTTTCTTGTTAAGTTACATCAATATCTAGCGCTGTGATTCTGCTCTCCTGCAGCATGTCGAGTGTAATAACTTTTCCGCGAACTACGTTTTGTTCCACGCTTAGTATATAAATAAAGGCTTAATTGAAAACTATTAAAACTTTATATAAATAAATAACATTTAAAGAAATAATAATTAAAATTGGAAGGCCCTTTAATCGTTCCCCGAAAAAATTGTTCAGAAAAAAAAAACTGGTGGATGCCAGAGGATGTATTTCTACAATATAAATGTCAACTCAAGAGGGTCTGGTTGACATAAAAAAAATACAACATTTAAGAAATTTTCAATCTCGAACTCATTAAATATTTTTATCTTTTTTTATTTTCATTTTTTTCTTGAAAATTTACTTTTATTAAAGACTATATTTGGTAAGTTTGATCATTTAAAACTTTTCTAAATTTTATAATTTTTTTGTGCATCAAACAAATCCGAGGGTAATTTAATATAAATACCTTCCCTTGGACCTGACAAACCATCTTCCCCCTCATTAAGTTCACTTCTAAAACTTGAGTCATGCCTAATTCATGGTGACTATTATAGCTAGAATCTCAAAATCCTCTCTTTTAGATGAACCATTGTTTTCAAATTTGGTATCATATAGCTATGGAATGCAAGAAAATGAAAGCACGCAAAATTTCAGAGCAGAAACAATTAAGAGATATACAAAACAGCTCCAAAACCGAACCTTTTTATTTCAAAAAACATCCAAGACAATGAATTGGTAGCCATATTGGAAACAAATGACAGTTATGCAACATCCTTCATTAGGAAAAAAGAGAGATAATTGTCACTTCTCAAATGGGACATGCTCTTTCAGATGATGATCCCAAAAATAATTATCAACAATAAAAAATGGGCTATTATCAGATATCGAACCAATAATGAATTGAGGAAAAGAGTTATAAATATGTAAGAATATTTATACCAATAATATTCTCATGTTAGAAGTATAACAAAGAGCCGCTGTGTGTTCCTGAAAATTGATCTCGAGTTCAACTTAAATCTAATGACGGACTGTGAAAATATCCTCAGTCTGATCGGCTGGATCCAATAAGTTCACTATCTTGACCTTCATTAATCTGCGGAGAGCCAATAATTTCACTATCTTGACCTTCATTATTCTGCAGAGATGATTGCTGAGCAGACTGACCAAGAGATTGAGAATTGTTCAGGCTTTTTGATAAAGGCAAACCTTCTAACTCTATCGATGTTTTCTCTGAAATAGCAACTTTGGAACTAGAAGCATCCTCATTTGTCAATTCAGGCCGCAATTCTAATGAAGAAGATGAATGGGCTACAGACAGATCCACAAGAGAAGAACTAGATGGACTGTCCATTGGGTGATCAAATTTGCAAGTACGCCCAAATTTGCATGATCCATGCTGTGCATAAAATGTACAAGGTGGAGCACCCTGCCAGTCAAAACATTAGAACAACATAAGAAGAGTCTGTTTATAAATATTCTGTTGTTTGCAAGAAACAAATTGACGAGTGAGAAAAGATAAGCACCCTTTTTTGAGGTTGTTTTTGACTAAGAAAGTATGAGCCATATCTAATTTGCATCCAGCATATTTGTTAAAAACCAAAGTGGCCCAAAGAGAAAACATCAAAGAAAAGGCAACTATTTCACACTCCGTAGTGGCCTATATTCCCTATCAACAGCTTAAATACTCCCTTGCTAAAAAAGAGAAGGCAATGTGTGACATTATAATTATGTAAAGCTTTTTCATGCAGACTTATTTCTTCTATCATCACATTCACAAGAACCACATTTAAACACGCTATTATCTAGTTCAACTGAAATAGTACACACTAGCCTTTTTTTGAAAAAAAAAAAGCTCTAGCCCAAACAACCTACTTAAAAAATAATCATTCAACTTTCATGAACAAAACGTTTAATTTTACAAACAAGAGCTTCAACAGTCCGTTTACAAAAATTTCAGAAAAAAAAAAAACAGTTTAACATTTTCTTACAATTTTGACCCGATAGAAAAGAGGTAAAACAAGATTTGTATGTATTAAATGCATATGAGGAAGTCCTATTCCATATTCTATTGGCCATAATCCGATTCTTGCTCAAACAGAGCTGACATAAGCCTCAAAACAAATCCAAACAATCATGTACACAAACATACAAAATAATTTTATCAAAAACCTCTAAATAGACTGACACAAGACTCTTTACAAGGAGCCCATAACATGGAACAAGTACAGGAAAATTATGAAGAAAAAAGGCCTTCAGAGCAAACAAGTCATTAAAAATAACTCTACAATAGGCCCTCCTAGTATAAGACAATTATATCATTCAGGACCATGCAAAATCTATAAAAAATGGCAGATTACAGGGCATACTGGCCCCAACATATAAAGAGGATCGCAGATTACAGGGCATACTGGCCCCAACATATAAAGAGGTAGACACAGTTTAGGCTTATGATCTCCATATTAACCATACTAAGTTATACATAAAACTTCAAAATTCTTAAGATACTGCCAGACTGTCACCCATTAACAGAAGAAAACCAACAGTGGTTATTCAATACTGAAACTAATTTAATGAATGTATTGCAGGAAGTTTGGGCATTTCTGTTATGTATTATCCATGTCTGTCCACTTAATTCGAACGTCCGTGCCCACCCCTTTCTGTATGGTAGTTGTGAGATTCCTTAATTTAGTCTTACATCTAATACCTAGTAGGATAAGATCTTTTTTATCAGTGGAAATTGACTATAAATCTTTAATTTAGTTAACAACTTTTAAAGAGATGACTTAGTCTCATTATGTTGTAATTTAGGCTAAATCGTTACAAATATTATCAGAGCAACCTAATTCCGTATTAGATGGTGGGCTCTAGGCTTCCGTTCACAGGTCAAAGAAGGTCGTGAGTTAGGGTTAGCAATGGGCCAAATGTAAGAAAATGGGTGAATTGTGAGATCCTCAACTTAGGCCCACATCTAATACCTACGTCTAATACCTGCTGGGATAAGAACCTACCTGATTTCGTATTAGATGGTGGGCTGGAATAGGAATATTGGTTAGCCTTCCAGTCACGGGTCAAAGAAGGTCGTGGGCTGGGGCTAGAAATGGGCCAAATATAAGAATTTCGAGGACAAAATTCTTTAAAGATCCCTCAACTTAGTTCCACATCTCGGTTAGACTATAAATGTTGGTTAGGCTTCTGGTAATGGGCCAAAGAAGGTTGTGGGCTAAGGCTCCAAATGGGCCAAGTGTAAGAATTTCATGGGCGAAATTTCTTAGAGATCTCTTAAATTAGTCCCACGTCTAATACCTACTAGGATAAAATCTTGTTTATAAACGAGAACGGACTATAGATTTTTAACTTGGTTAACAACTTTTAAAGAGATGACTTAGGCCCATTACGTTACACTTTCGGCCGGGTCGTTAATATTTGTTCAATGCAAAAAAACAACCAAGATGAAACTGAAAATGCCAAAAAACCAAAAAATAATTATGTCAAATATGATTAAATAAATCAGGCTTAAAATGTTAATCAAGCTTAAACTTATTATCAATTGCCTACCGGACGCGAGGGATAGCCAAAATGGTTACTTGCACAATTTTCCGTTTGCGCAAGCCAGCCCCTTGGGTGATGATATTTACATGAAGACCCATATTTACAATCTCCCTTCCTCATGTAATATTGGCATTCAGGTTCGCCTGGTCTCTCAGGAAGTATCTCCTCATTTTGACCGTTGCTAGAAGCTCCTAAGGATGTAGAGTAAGGCCCCAAATAGGGATAAGTAAGAGGAGGCATCTGTTGGGTTGGCACAAACAGGAAACCTGTCACATTCTGTACACCAGAAGATGATACTGGGCGACTAATCACAGTCTGTAAAATAGGGAAAAACAAGTCATTATTTAGAGAAACCTCAACTGACCGCATACGGGAAATAACTCGGTACAGGAACCATCCCTGGAGTATACAGCATTGAATCATAAGGTCCTTGAGCATAGGATCCAGGAAACAAGGCTGGCCAAGATGCTTGCCAGTTGAAAATTCCTCCATAATGAAAAGGAGCAGGAGACTGCGCCTGGGGATGAAATGCTGGTGCAGTCGTTTGCATTGGAATGAAAGAGGGATCAGGATGATGGAATTTACAGTTAATCCCAAATTTGCACAGCCCCGTTTTCAAGTAGTGAGAGCATTCTTTCTTGCCCTGGATAATTTTGCACAACAACCTTTCAGTCGCAGTAAAATTAAAGTTTGAGTAGTTAAACGGAGACAAAGTACAAATGCAAACTTTCATCATTCGACCTCCCAAAAAAAGAAAAAAGAAAAAACTCCAAAGCGGCAAAAAATACAAACAAGATACAAGAAAAAAGAGCAGTTTCAGACCAGCCTTAGTGGATATCCTCTACAATTTAATGGAGGAGGTCCAGATTCACCTCCTTGATTCTGATGGTAGTACTTGCAACTTGCTCCATATTTGCAATATCCCGTCTTCATAAACAACTGAATGCGAATAAAAAGACAAAAACTTGTTTTCAGCCGAAACTTGCTATCGAAGCATCCAAACGTACATCAATTTCAAATTATAAAAGCATAACCAAAATTGCCCTGGAAGTTCATTCCAAAAAAACATATATACCAAAAACTGATTAAGAAACAAAAACTACTTACCAGACAAACAGGTTGCTCCATTCGCTCTGGCATGCTAGTTACAACAATACCTTCAACCTGATTAACAACCTACAAAACACAACACCCATCACCCAAACAATTACCTTCAACCTAATCACAAATCCATTCGATAGCAAACGAAGTGCTTCAAATTTAATTTAACTTTTATCCTAATACGTACGGATCAAATAATTACCGAGGCAAATCTCCGAACACGATCGACAAGTATACTCTTACAAACAAGCACGAACCCGATAAAAAGATCGGTGCGATCGTACCTGAGAGCGATCGCGAGGGTGATGATACCGGCACCTCGCGCCATACTTACAATGCCCAGTCCGCACATAGTGAGCGCAGTTCTGCTCCCCTGGCCGCTCCGGGTACACCTCTCCCCCTCCGATGCTCAACTCCCTCATCCCGTCTACAAAGCAACAAAATCAAACACCGACGCCGCCAATTCAATCCGAACCCCATCAATCAAAAATAAAAACCCCACGAAACGAATGAACAAAACCCTGACCTTCGACGGAGCAGGAGGGCTCCGCCGCCCCGTCCGCGGGGCCATCCTCGACGGACGAGCCGCGTCCGCTCCCGTCCATGGTTGAAGAGAGAAGACCAGTCGGAGAATACGATTCCGTCGACGGCGAGCTCGGCGGCAGCGTCGATCGGAGGCAGGCGTCGTAGAAGTTGCAGCGTCGTCTTCCCCACGTTAGTGTTTATACTCCGACGCCCTGCTCATACTCTTCTTACTCCTACTACTTCGACTCTTATTTTTTATTTTTATACGATTTAGCATAGACATCCTGGAAAATACGACGCGTGGCTTTTTTTTTTTGCCGGAGGGTAATTATATGGACCGGATCTTCTTTGGGCCGTGCGTCGTCGGTGCACTTACCCGTTTTATTTTTTAAAATTAAATTGAATTAGTACATATTAATAAAAAAAAAAAATTTAAAAAAATTATCTTCGATGCATGATTGTTCATATTAGAATCTTCATTCATGTATCAAAGTAAGAATACACTAATATTGATTTTTTTACTCTTAGATATAATAATTTTTACATAAATATCACTTAAAATAACTATTTCTCTTTCAATGATTAATCGACATGAAAGAATACCAATTACAGGTAAATTTAGTTTAAATATTATCGTTATAGTTCAGTCATGGGTTTGTTTCAATTTCGTATGACATGTAAATATTTCATCACAATCTTTATTTCACTTATAAACCAAATATATTTACTTTTGGAGATAATTCCAGTTAAGACATTTTATATATATCATCTTCAAATATTGACCACTTGAATATAATGATAGATAAGTATAAAAATGTAATAATATAGATATTCCTAATTTATAGCGGGCAGATAAGTTACTCATATATATATATATATATATATATATATTATATGGCAAAAAAAATCTCTATTTTTTTATATAATTTACTAACCAAACAATTTTGATTCATATTCAATTGAGTTAAATAAAATAAACTCTATTAAGTAAAGTTAAAAACTGTGTATTTAATTAATTGAGTAACAATACTTAAATAAAATTTACCATAACTAAAATTAGGATTTGGGTGAGGCGCGTTTGATCGTTGACGACCAACAAAATAAATATTTTATTTTTAACTTTTGGACAAAATTATTTATTTTAGTAATTCGTGCTTGATTTGAGTAAACAAAATTGAACATTTATACCTACCAAAAGGATTAACAAGCTAGGGTGTCTTAATTTAATCTCTTGTACAAATATTTCAAAGCAAAATTTATAAATGATTTAATAACTCCATCACAAGATATTCGTAATAAATAAACTCTTTCTTTGTTGCAAGTTGTAGCCGGTGACTACATTTGACTGTTTAGGTATTCTTTACAGCCCTAAATAATTCCGTTATGATATAATATTATTTATTATTTTATTAAAGCTATTAATTAAGTATATTATGTTTTGTTATAATCAAGCTTTAACTATCTTATTATTGATCAAACGATTAATATATAATTAAATTTAACCATTTTATATTTCACAAACCCAATAGTTAAAAATTAAGATAAATCATTCTAACCATCCCGGGTCTAGCACTAAAAATTAGAAATAAGTAAATAAATAATTTAAATTAAGCTAATTTATGAAATTGATACGTTGATAGGTAAAAATTTCAAGATTAATATTAAAATAATTTTTTATTATTTTATACAAATTAATTAAATAATATTTGATCAAATCGGTAAATAAATTACAGTGGAGCTTTCTACCACTACCATTCACATTTAAAATCGATTTCGTTAAATTAACAGAAAATTTCACCCTTACATGTGTGAACAAGCTTTGTTCTCATTTTGGTTCCGTCTAATTCAGAAGAGTCAGTAAATCGGTAAACAGGATGAAAGGAAGGAGAAACCTCAACTGTTATTCAGAAGAGCCTGAAATCAGGTGGGACAGTGTACGATTGTTATTCCCAATCAGTATTCACAGAAACCTGAACTGACCGCATATGGAAAAAAACTAGGTACAGGAACCATCCCTGGAGTGTACAGCATTGAATCATAAGGTCCTTGAGCATAGGATCCAGGAAACAAGGCTGGCCAAGATGCTTGCCAGTTGAAAATTCCTCCATACTGAAAAGGAGCAGGAGACTGCGCCTGGGGATAAAATGCTGGTGCAGTCGTTTGCATTGGAATGAAAGAGGGATCAGGATGATGGAATTTACAGTTAATCCCAAATTTGCACAGCCCCGTTTTCAAGTAGTGAGAGCATTCTTTCAAGCCCTGGATAATTTTGCACAACAACCTTTTCAGTCGCAGTAAAATTAAAGTTTTGAGTAGTTAAACGGAGACAAAGTACAAATGCAAACTTTCATCATTCGACCTACCAAAAAAAAACAGAAAAAATTCCAAAGCAACAAAAAAAACAAACAAGATAAAAGAAAAAAGAGCAGTTTCAGACCAGCCTTAGTGGATATCCTCTACAATTTAATGGAGGAGGTCCAGATTCACCTCCTTGATTCTGATGGTAGAACTTGCAACTTGCTCCATATTTGCAATATCCCGTCTTCATAAACAACTGAAAGCGAATAACTTGTTTTCAGCCGAAACTTGCTATCGTAGCATCCAAAAGTACATCAATTTCAAATTATCAAAGCAGAACCAATTGCCCTGGAAGTTCATTCCAAAAACATAAATACCAAAAACTGATAAAGAAATAAAAACTACTTACCAGACAAACAGGTTGCCCCATTGGCTCTGGCATGCTAGTTACAACACTACCTTCAACCTGATTATCAACCCACAAAACACAACACCCATCACCCAAACAATTACCTACAACCTAATCACAAATCCATTGGATAGAAAAATAAGTGCTTTGAATTTAATTTAATTTGTCCCCTAATACGTACAGATCAAATGATTACCCAGACAAATCCCCGAACACGGAGTATACCCTTACAAACAAGAAAAAATCCGATAAAAAGATTGGTGCGGTCGTACCTTAGAGCGATCGCGAGGGTGATGGTACCGGCACCTCGCCCCATACTTACAATGCCCAGTCCGCACATAGTGAGCGCAGTTCCGCTCCCCTGGCCGCTCCGGGTACACCTCTCCCCCTCCGATGCTCAGCTCCCGCATCCCTTCTACAAAGCCACAAAATCAAACACCGACGCCGCCAATTCAATCAGAACCCCCACAATCAAAACCAAAAACCACGAAACGAAAGAAGAAAATCCTGACCCTCGACGGAGCAAGAGGGCTCCGCCGCCCCGTCCGCGGGGCCATCCTCGACGGACAAGCCGCCTCCGCGTCCGCGTCCGTCCATGGTCAAAGAGGGAAGGCCAATCGGAGGCTGCGAGTCCGACGACGGCGAGCTCGGCGGCAGCGGCGATCGGAGGCCGGCGTCGTCTACGATTGTAGACGTTGCAGCATCGTCTTCTCCACGAGTGTTTATACCCGCCTCAACTCCTACTCCTACTCGTACTCTTCCTACTTCTATGATTAAGCTTAGATGAAATTACGAAAATAGACATCCTGGAAAATACGACGCGTGGCATTATGGGCCAGGGGGTAATTATGGACCGGATCCTCTATGGGCCGTGCGTCGTCGGTGCACTTGACCCGTTTTATTTTTTAAAATTAAATTGAATTAGTACATAGTAATAAATATATTTTTTTTAAAAAAAAATCTTCAATGCATGATTATGCTCATTAGCATCTCATTCCTGTTTAAAAAAAGCATACACTAATATTGATTGTTTCACTCTTGGATATAATAATTTCTACAAAAATGTCAGTTAAAATAACTACTTTCTTTGTATCAACTTTGGTTGATGGTTAACAGACATGTAAGAATACCAATTACATTACAGGTAAATTTGGCCATCTATTAAAAAATATTGTCTCATTGTCTAAATATTATTGTTATAATTTATTCATGAGATTGTTTCAATTTCATCACAATCTTTAATTCATTTCTAAACCAAATATATTTACTTTTGGAGATAATTCCAGTCAAGACATTTTATAAGAAACACTTCTTGTCATCTTAAAATATTGACCACTTAAATGTAGTGACAAATAGGTATAAAAAATTTACTAATATAGAGATTCATAATCTATAGCGGGTGAAAAAAAAATCTCTATTTTTACCTACCAAACAGTTTTGATTCATATTTAATGGAGTTAAATAAAACAAACTCTATTAAATAAAATTAGGAACTTTGTACTTATTTAATAGAGTGACAATAAAATTAACTTTCTTAAATAAAATTTATCATAACTAAAATTAGGATTTGGGTGAGGTGCGTTTGATCGTTGACAACCCACAAAATAAAGATTTTATTTGTATTTTTTGGACCAAAATTATTTATTTTAGTAATTTGTGCTTGATTTGACTAAACAAAATTTAACATTTATACCCACCAAAAGGATTAACTGGATAACAAGCTAGGGTATGTTAATTTAATATCACGTACAAACATTTCAATGCAAAATTTATAAATAATTTAATAACTCCATCACAAGATAATTTGCAATAAATAAACTCTGTCTTCGTTGCAAGTTATTGCACGCTTGACTGCATTTAACCGTTCAGGTGTTTGCTAGGGCCCGAAATAGTTCAGTTATGATATCATATTATTCTATATTTTAATAATTTTTATTATAATAAAACTATTAATTAAGTATATTATGTTTTGTTATAATCAGGTTTTAACTATTTTATTGCTGATCAAACGATTAATATATAATTAAATTTTAACCATTTCATATATCACAACCCAACAATTAAAAATTAAGACTCGTAATATAACGACCTAGCCCAAAGTGTAAATGTAATGAGTTTAAATTATTTCTTTAAAATGATTAATCGAACGTTAAAGATATATATTTTATTCTCACTTGTAAATATAATCTTATCCCAATATGTATTATTAGATGTGAGATTAAGTCGAAGGATCTCACAATCTACTTACCTTAAGAAATTTTGTCTCCGAAATTCCTATATTTGGCTCATTGTTAGCCGTAGCCCATGATTGCCCGTTGCTAGCCCAACTCACGATCTTTCATGGTGTGTGACCCACAACCTTCTATGGCTCGTGACCGAGAGTTTAGCCAACGTTTGTAATCCAGCTCATTATCTATCACAGAACTAGGTTATTTTGATAACATTTGTAACGACTCAGCCAAAGTGCAACGTAATGGGTCAAATCATTTCTTTTAAAGTGGTTAACCTAAATTAAAGATCTATAGTACATTCCCACTTATAAACATGATTTTAGCCCAGTAGGTATTAGATATGGGACTGAGTTGAAAGATCTCACACGAAACATGTAAATCATTCTAACCACTTGGATATAGTATTAAAAATTAGAAATAAGTAAATAAATAATTTAAATTAAGTTAATTCATCAAATTGATACGTTGATAAGTAAAATTTCAAGATTAATATTTAGATAATTTTTTTATTGTTATATATAAAATAATTAAATACTATTTTGTTAAATCGGTAAATAAATTACAGTGGAGCTTTCTACACTACCATTTACATTTAGAATCAGTTTGGTTAAATTAACCAAAAATTTCACCCTCTTTCTCATGTTATCATTTTTGTTCCATTTAATTTAGAAGAATCGGTAAATCAGTAAATAGGATGAAAAAAAGGAAGTATCAACATGGAACAATAGTTTAGTCTCCCATACCATGAAAATACTCAACCCATAATATTAAAAAAAATTACCTAGGGTTGGCCATATCCGACTGCCCCTAATCCTAGGGTAGCCGGACTTGGCTGTCCCTAGGTAGAGGGCGGCCTGCATCCCACTGTGGTTAAGCAACCTCCAATGGTCTTGGGGCAGCCACATCCGACCACCTATTTGCATGATGTGGCCACCCAAGGCCAAAGTGGCCAAATTCAGCCGTCCTTGGCCTACGAGCAGCCACACATGGCTACCCTACCAATGATTTGAGTCATAGTTTTATATTATCAAACTAGTCACTTTAATCGTCGGTTCGAGTTGAGTCAGTTTTATGACCTGCGTGCTGAGGCTAGGCCAGTGTGCGTTATGACCGATGAGGGTCAAGTGTACCCAAGTATATAATAATAACATCAGAAAAATAACAATATGTAGTTATTTTTTTATGTATTTGATCGTAAAATTATTTTTTGGCCTAATAATGCTTAGGATGCGTTATAGTACGATTTAGGTGGGTTATTATTATAGAACATTTCATTTTGACGTTATGGACTGTATTATATTTTATGGAATTTTTATGGACTTGTTTTAAATTTATTAGAAGCCAATTATTAATTTTGGCTCGAGTCGAAGATGGGTCAACTTTTATTCACGAAATTACCACCGAAATCCTTCCTCATGGTGTCTTCCTTCCTCATCACGATTGCTACCCACGTTGTCACTACTGACGCCCCTCCGATTGCCGCACAACTGCTGATCGACGCCGCCACCTTCGTCGGAGCTAGGACGAGCCACTCCCCAGCCTTCCTGGCCGCTGCATGGCCTCCACGATGCCCAAAGCCATGCGATCACGCTGTGATCGCTGACTATGTTTTGCCGCCGGACGTGCTGCTCCACTGCCGCCATGCCTCTGATGCCTTCTCTTTCAACCCTAGACCATTTCCCCCACATTGAAGGCCGCTGCCAAGGCCGGTCAAGGGCAGATTGTACAAGCCGATTGACTCAGGCTGACTTGCCGCTGTTGTCCTCACCACAACTATAGTCGGGTCGAGCTCACTGAGCCAGTGCCGACCCATAGCCCCAATCGCCTTGCCAAAAAATTGCCTGAAATTGATGAAAAATCACCAAAAAATCGGATGATTTTTTCCAAATTCACCAAGCCAAACCTGATTGAATTTTTTACGCCGTTGGATGCCGAATTTGAGTCTAAAAGTATGCGACAAATTCTAGTCGTCGCTGATTGCGACAATGCGATGTATAATTAACTCTGATCAAATTACTTAAAATTAATAGTTATTAGCATAACATGCTAGGATTTGATTGATTGATGTAGTAAATTATTTTGATTATAATAAAATGAATTTGTATGATTCGAATTATGTCGAATGAATGTTATTGCACTAAGTAGGTAAATTAAGTGTGGCTTGTTAATTAAATGTAATGTAGCCTAGAAAATCTTGATATGGATTAATGTGTGTGACTTGATGTGACGAGTGCCCTGATGTGAGCGGGTGTTAGCTTTTAGTTTCGATGTGTAAGTATGGAGTAGGAGCCTGCCACCTAGGTGTGTGGACACGATTGGAGCTTCTACTAGATCGGTTTAGGACTCGCTTTTAGTTTGACTCTTCTACTATATCGTGATTTGTTTTTAATAGGTAACCGGATGTGTTGAATAGTGGATTTATCATTTCTCACTCCACACGGGTCATTTAGTCCTACGAATTTTTGGATTAATAACCCTCGAGGATGAGATCCCTTGAGTTTGTTTTCGAAAACTTAGATCTAGATCACTATGCCTTCAGGTCTACTATATTACAATTCATACTTAGGACTATGTACATGTAGTTTTCCAGTGAGATGTGAAATAAGGGAAAGTCAACAACCACGATACGTAAGCAAGCACATTAGTCAAAATGGGCTCTGGATTTGTGAGCCAACTGTTCTATTCCCGAGGACTCCTGACAACTCCACCTTTGAGTTCATCAAACCTACAGAAGTATAGAGGATTACAGGTACTACAATGCAGCGTATATCTAAACTTGTAGTTTCAAAAGGTATTGAATGTGCATGCCTGAGAGTACTCGACCTATATGCTCAGGGCTAAGAGTGATACAGAGGATGTAGAAGGCTGAAGGAAAAGAAATTAATTTTTTCCGCACAACGGATAGTTTTAAATTTTGTTAAGCATGAGATGAGATAAAATGGGACATCGTCGAGTCGAGGACAATGATTTCTAATTAGCGCCCTTATGAGAGATTCTATGAAAAAGTATACAAATATTTCCATTTAACAAGAGAGTTAGCTATCATGTGTCAATTTGTTTATTATTTATTTTTAGAATTGTAACACTCATTACTAACGTTTTTATATTATATATATAGGTGAGAATCTACACGTTTGAGTGCTGTCGAGACTACGGAGGAGCAACAATGTACTATGCACACGTGCTCCTGCCGAAAGGAATGGATATTATTGAGTGATGAATGGCTGTCAATGGTGTGAATTGAATGTTATGACATTTTTATTGTAGGAAATAAAGAGTGAATTTGACGAATTGTTTGACATACGATTAAAAACTGTGATTAGAACTGAACATGTTGAGCAATGGAGCCCAAATTCATCTTAGAAGATCAAAAATGATTAGAAAGGAATTATTGCAAGAAAATGTGAGATCCTTCAGCTCAGAAGATCAAAATGATTAGAAAGGAATTATTACAAGAAAATGTGAGATCTTTCAACTTAGTCCCACATCTAATACCCACTGGGGTAAGATCATGTTTATAAGTGGGAATGGACTATAGGTCTCTAACTTGGTTAACCACTTTTGAAGAGATGACTTAACACATTCTATTGCACTTTGGGCCGAGTCGTTACAAATGGTATAAGAGGTTCCTGATTATGTGTTAAATAGTGGGCTGGACTAGGAGCGTTGACTATACTATTGGTCATCGGCCAAAAAAGGTCATGGGTTGGGGTTAGCAATAGTCCAAATGTAGGAATTTCGGGGACGAAATTTTCTAAGGTGGGTGGATTGTGAGATCCCTCAACTTAGTCCCACATTTAATACCTATTAGGATAAGATCTTATTTATAAGTGAGAATGAACTATAGATCTTTAACTTGGTTAAACACTTTTCAAAAGATGACTTAGCTCGTTATGTTGCACTTTGAGCTGGGTTGTTACAAAAGGTATCAGAATTGTGTTTCCTACGAAACCATGCAAATTGATCCTTACCTTATTGAAAGTCTAAGAGTCCACTATCCTCATTGTAAATTTTTTTTTATAAGCATTGATCATTCTTTATGGTATTAATTTCTATTATTTTAGATGGTAGGTATTTATGGGTGTGTACAAAATGGGTTCACCCATGCGAGTCAATGTTAAAAAGACTACTTTTAACAACTTCCTAAGGGCGCATGGACTAGAGAGGCATCAAATTCAGTTGTTGTGGATAAAATGGTGTCTAAAACATTCAAGGTTGCTTATGGTTTAGAAGATATGAATGGTAAGGACAAGATTGGACTAACCCAAGAATTAGAAGTCCTCAGTTGGGAGGTTGGTGTAACAATGATACTAAATAATTCAAGATATTTCTTGTTAGAGAAAATTCTATAGATAATAATTTTTAAGACGTTAAAGAAGAATGACCACTCGATAATACGAAAATTTGAATAATTATTAAATAATTAGAAAATAAATGTGGAAGAAGTTGAGAAGACGCTTTATATCATACATTATACATAACTATGTACCTTTTTATTTCAAATAAAATAAAATTAAAGGTAATATAAGGAAGAAGAAAGAGATGAAGTAACACCAATAGTATTATTAATGGTGAGGTGATATTTTGAAGAATTGACGATTACAAATTTCCCTAGTGGGGATTGAGGTGGCGATTTTTAGATAAGGAACAAGTTGTAAGTTGAAAGGCAAATTAAAAATGGAATTTTTGAACGGATATGAGATGCTGAGGTAACATGTAACTAATTTATTTATAGAGGCATACCTCTAGTATATTCAAAAGCTTCTATTTAATTAGCTGATATTCTAGAAGTGTGTTGTTTTTAGATTAAAAAGCATAAGCACCGTTATGAGATGGTGTGCCACTTATGTGTCATGTTATGTGTACGTAACACTTAACCAATAAATGTATATAGGATGTATTTATGATCAGAGGTGTTATCTAGGTAGTATAGTTGGTATGAGACACTTGTGCGATTTAGATGATAATATCATGAGATAGTGTACCCCACTTTAGCTTTGCAAATAAGTGACAATGCATAAATCGAGAAAAAAATACACTGATGATTTGTAGTCTACTATGTTGCAAGATGTGAGTTTATGGGAAGTAAAAACACCAATAAAACATAAAGATACATATAAAGTCATTTTAAATGACTATTGAAATGTAATATAGGACTTTTGAAATGTCCCTGAACAATTTGGCTTTAGGAGATAGAAGAAGTGAAGAAATAGATCAAAATGATTCATGTGTTCAACCATCACAAAGTAGAAGTAGAAGAAAATTGTAAATCTTGATTTTACTAAAATGAACCTGAATACAAAAATATAAAAATATTTAAACTAACTCCTATAGAGCTAGTTGTAAATATATCAACACATCATGAAAGAAATGCCTGACATAATTTAAGTGAGAAGTTAGACAATTGATTAAGTTTTTCTAAATAGCCCTAATATATCATAAGTTAGGGAGATTATAAAATCTTAAAAATAACTATGTTATTTTATTTAAGGTTTTGTAAATCTTAGAATAAGTCTTAAATATTATTTAATTACATTATTATCTTCCAAATCTTGTTTAGTTAATTCTTATTAGGAAAAAATAAGAATAATAATAAAATAAAAAAATAACAAAAAAATTAATTATTAATCCTTTTGGATCAACTGAGTGGGTGCTATTGGTAGTTAAATATTAATCGACGTGGCTAGCCATTTTGGTTATCAAGTAGTAGAGTTTTTGTTGAGATTGAGTAAACTTGGCCTTATGAGTAGATAAGTGCTATTGGGTATTAGAGGATATGGGGGAGATTTTAAGGGAGTTAGGCACATTAAAACCCTTTTGGGTGAGTCTTCATGTTTTTCATCTATGCCACCTATTCTTCTCCTCTCCCTTCCTTCTAACGCGAACTTCCTCCATTCTTCTACCTTTTCTCTTACTTGATATCCTTTCTTTCCCTCTCATTATTTTTTTTTTTTACTCTTCATGCATGCATCTCTTTGATTTTTTTTTTTTTTTTGATTGTGAAGATCTATTTGAATTCTTCTTGCATGATTTTTTATTCTTGTACATCCTTGCAGGAACTTTTGGGTGGGAAGCTATCCCTTTTGACGTTCTGCCTTACTTTCTTTTTTTATTTCTCATTGTTTTGTGAATTAAATAAATTATCATACTTAGTGTTTTTTAGTAATATGATTAATTTCCCTATTGTATGAATTAACATTAATATTATTACTATTTTGTATTATGATAAGTATTATTAACATTAATTCCTTATTCACGTTATATGTAAATTAATATTGGTATTATATTAAATATTGACTATAGTAATCCCATTTCGTTTATTATATTTATATTTGATAAATTTGTAATATCTAATTATAATGTAATTAATTATTACTTTCCATCATTTTAGCTCGAGATCTTCATGCATAATAAAAATTAAAAATGAATCAATAAACTATTTTGTATGGTTTGGTTTGTGTTTTTCTATGTGCATGTAGCAGGTTAATTTGACTACATAAGAAAAAATTATGTTAGGTGCATGCCCAATTATAGATCTTTAACTTGGTTATCTATTTTTGAAGAGATGACTTAGCTTATTATATTGCACTTTAGATTGGGTCGTTACAAATAGTATCATAGCCTTTTGGTTCTGTGTTAGATGATGGACTAGACTTGAGGAATTGGTTAGACTGCCAATCATAGGTAAAAGAAGGTCGTAGGCTGAGGCTAGCAACAGACCAAATATAGGCATTTCGGGGATAAAATTTTATACTGTGGGTGGATTGTGAGATCCATTAATTTAGTCTTACATATAATACTTACTTGGGTAATATTATGTTTATAAGTGGGAATGAGCTATAAATCTTTAACTTGATTAACCACTTTTAAAGAGATAACTTAGCCCATTATATTGTACTTTAGGTCGGGTCGTTACAGGTGGTATTAGAGCCTCTTCGTTTCGTGTTAGATGGTAGACTAAGCTACCGGTCATGGGGCATAGAAGGTCGTAGGTTGGGGCTAATAATAGGCTAAGTGTAGAAATTTCGAGGACGGAATTTCAAAGGTGGGTGGATTGTGAAATCCCCCAACTTAGTCCACATCTAATACATATTGAGGTAAGATTTATAAGTGAAAATAAACTATAGATCTTTAATTTGGTAACCATATTTGAAAAGATGACTTAGCCTATTACATTGCACTTTAGGTCGGGTCATCACAAATGGTATTAGAGCTTTCTGATTCTATGTTAGATGATAGGCTGGACTATGAACGTTAGTTAAGTTATTAATTATGTGCCAAAAAATGTTGTGGTTTGGGGCTATCAATAGACCAAATGTAAGAATTTTAGGGAAAATTTTTTCTAAAGTTAGCGGATTGTGAGATTTGTTAACTTAATTTCACATCTAATACTTACTGGGGTAAGATCCTATTATAAGTGAGAAAAGACTATAGATCTTTAACTTAGTTAACCACTTTTGAATAGATGATTTAGCTAATTATGTTATACTTTATGTCGGGTCGTTAAAGAAAACATAATATTTTTGCTATATTTTCCACTTTCATCGTTTTATATATATATATATATATATATATATATATTAATTAT
>JAVDBV010000438.1:0-23090 GCA_032619315.1 Piper longum
TATGGGCGGATCGGACGGGAATTGAGACTATGGGCCGTTGGATTTTCGGCCCACGGGCCATGCACTGCAATGCGCCGCAAGCACATTGCAGCATACATCTCTCTCTCTCTATATATATATATATATATATATATATATATATATATATTTCCTTTTGAGTGAGGGGTTTTCTCTAATAAGACAGCCTACCGAAATTGAGAGATATGAGGTATGATATTTTACATTGGATAAACATCCTTCCTAATTATCTGACACACCAACTTATGCCATACCATATATCAACTGATGTTATTTGGGAACCTAAGAATGAAACGAAGATCAAAATATTATTCAACTCCTACCCGCTTCAGCGTAACAGGCAAAAGTAAGAATGAAAAACACAGTAAACAAATGAACTCAAAATGGCACCAGTTTGATTTCACATTAAGAGCGTTGAATTATTGATCGAGTCGATCGAAAAGGCAGACAATTGAACAAGGTAACACTTGCACAGTTTATGTACACACCAGCAGAGTTCCCGGCAAATAACACTCTGGCTAAGATTCTACACAAGGATGCTCCACCGCATCAAGAAGATGCCCATTTGCCGCAATATGCTTCATGTCAACGACGAAGTAGTTGCGGAGAAAACCAAAGCCAAAAGTTCCATCTTCATATTGCCAAATCCTTCCCTCAACATGTCGCAGGTTGGTCGAGGAACTTGTAATATCTGGCAACACCAGATCATAACTAGAATTGATGTAAAGAATACGAGAGACACCAACCTGAGCAGCAACATGGGGATAGATGTGCACCCGGCTGTCATAAATCTCTTCCTCTTCCTCGGAGAAGGGGGGCTCTATAAGCGTAGAGTCTGACGTCCAGAAGACAGGGGAGTGACAGGAAAACGGTTCCGACGAATCCCCAACCTCCCGGCATGCTATACCCCCAATGTCATCATATGACACAAGATAAAAGTTGAGATTCATGTTCTCACAGATACCCTGATTGAACAAAGTGGGCGTGGTTGGATTTAGTTCCAAATTTCACTCACCAATCGTTTTGGTGATAAGCAACAGCCAACAGGTTAGCATGCACATGACTCGTTGCTCCGCATTGATGTCAAGAATCAAGATGGATTGGCGGTGGCATTCATTCACACATTATAGAACACGAAGAAAAATGCAGACCAATAGAGCTGTGTGGTTGAAATGTGGATTTGACCTTATACCGCCACTCTAAATTGTTATTATACAAACAAGCAGATACATAGATGAAACAATCATCTGATCAAGAGACAAAGATCGATGACAAAAACAAAAAAGAAGAAGTAGCTAAAAACAAATTGGGAACAGATAGATAAATAGATAGATCGATCGACAGAAAGATAGATAGAAAAGAACATGTACGAGGAGAGTAGTAGTACCTTCCAAAGGCCCTGCAATGGGCGAGATGGTGTAGGCGAGCAGTTGACGATCTTCACATAGTGCTCAGACTCGAACCGCCGCTTGGCCAACCTCTCCTTCTCCCTCCTCCTTTGCTTCCTCAACGCCCTGTCCCCGCCGGGGCTGGTCCGGTTGGCAAAATACTGGTAAATCTCCGCCATCACCACCTCGGGCGGAGCCTCGTCGCCTCCCCTCAGAGAGCCCCCCACCAACTTTGTCTCACCCTCATCGTCGTAATCGAGATTCTCTTCCACGACCAAATGGTTCCTCCCAACAAAATTGACATACACCGGCACCAAATCCGGCGAATCAAACACCCCTTTCTCCCTGACCTTGGCAAAATCGACGATTCTTTGGTCCGGATCAAGAAAGTTCACCGGCTCGCCGCCCGGCGACACCCCCATCCAGAGGAAGGGCGTCTTCGCCACGCCGTATCCACTGGAGTGGCCGGTGGGGTAGACGCGGGATCCGGCGACGAAGGAGGGGCCCCAGTCGAAGAAGAGGAGGGAGGAGGAGGGGGAGGCGATGCGGCGCCAGAAGCCGACGAGGGGGTCGAAGCGGGCGAGGGAGCGATAGAGGGTGCGGAAGGAGGAGGCGGCGGCGGGGGCCCAGCGGTGGAGGTGGGTGAGGTGGCCCCAGCGGCGGTGCGCTAGGGCGTACCAGAGGCGGGAGTCGGGGCTGCAGAGGGAGCGGGAGCGGCGGGAGGTGGCAGCGAAGGCGGAGACATCGGTGGCAGAGAGGAAGGAAAGGATGGTCAGCTGCACGTCCTCCGGGAAGTCCATGAAGTTCATGGACACGAGCTCTTCGCTGCCGGGGAGGGCCGTCGCCATGGTCGCCGCAAGATGCGGGAGAAGAAGCAGCGGAGGAAGAAAGGAAGGAAGTTGGGAGTTGAGACTGAGCGGGTCGGGTCGGGTCGGGTCGGGTGCCAATTCTTGGCCTCTCGGAGCCGGTCTGTCAACCTCATTTATTTATTTATTTACACCCTTAAAATACATGATTCATAATATATTTAAATAAAAGAGAAAATTACGATTTAATGACACTGTTGACGATTCAATTCGATTCATGAATCCGGATCCTCGTACATGTAGATACAAATGATCCAACGGGAGCAAAAATTATCAAGAACTTTTAAAACATTTCGTTTTTGAATAAAAGCAGTATTCGGTCGATTATGTATTAATTAATATTAGATTAATTGGTTTGAGGTTATCGGTAAACAAAGGTGCTTTATCGCAAATCTTATAATGTAATGATATTTTTTAATTTAATATCATTTATACCATTGAATATGAATTTAATTTAAAATATAATGAATAAAAAAATATGGACGAGTTTAGGTGGATACTTATTGAAAAGGAAAGATTATGGGCTTTGATAGTTTGGATGGCAACCTCGAGCTTTGAGTCAATAATGCTGTTGTAAAAAACAATATATAATACATTAAAAAAAGGTCAAGTTTTGAATTATTTTTCAAAAAATAACAAAATATTAAAATTATATCAAATATAACTATTTTTAAAACTTTCATATTCATCATGGTCAAATCTCATTATTTTTTATTTATTGATAAAAATACTCATAAAATATCTTTTTTTATTAAAACTAAATTAGGTAATAGATAAAGTTATAATCTTTACTAACTTCGTATATAAAAATAAAAAGTTTGGCTTACAAATAATAAATAAACTCTAAAATTACATCATTGATGAGGTAAAAAGCCAAAAGTAAAATTTTTAATCTCTTTATACAATTTTTAACCATCAAAATTCAAAATAAAATAAAATACATAAATTTTGGGTGTTTGAAATTTAAATTTGAAATTGTCAAATTTTATTAGAAATTAAAATTTTTGTTTTGTCTAATATGTTTTAATTTTAATAATATTTTTTAGAAAATAAATATTTGGCAAGTGGTTATTATGAGAAAATGCTACTTGTAATCATTATATAATAGCAGCAGGAGTTGAGAGATGATAGTATGTTCATTTCTTATCATATCCTTCTAAATTATATAACTGGGAGAAGCTAAAGAATTCTTAATTTTTTGTGGTTCCCTGAGTAATTAATCCTTGGCATATGTTGTATGATCAACAAGGGTAAATTCCTTTTATGTAGAAAAGGTTATTCTCAAAAGAGCACATCTAGTTATGGGGCTGCTCTGCCATTGGTGTTTCTCATTTCCACTGTGGAAGTTTTCATTTTCATCATTGCATAGCAGAGTCAAGGAGCTGGAAGAAGAGTGTTGTGGAGTGGCACAACTCAATACTGCCTTGAAAAGTGAATTTACTGAACTAAAAGAGCGAAATGAAATTTTTGAGAAGGCAGGCTTTATCCCGAAGTTCTCTGTTTATTGTAGTTTCCTTCGTTTTTAACCTCTGCCTTTTTTTGTAAATATTTTTATTAATTTAGTCGAACATATTATATGATAAAAGTTTTATCTCTTTCATTAAGTTCAGGCTTCAATTGTTGACATTAGTTATCAAACATTATTTCGGTACTCTTTTTTTATATGAGAATTATTATGCAGAGATGCTACCACTTTATAGCCAAATTTTCTCCGTGAATAAATTTTGTTGCACATTTTTTGTTATATTTTATCTTCTTATCTCTTGTAGTATTTTTTGCTTTTCCTCCTAATAATTTTTCATAGTTAGCCTTTTTCGTTCATAGTGGGAGTGAATTTGTACCTATCAAGGTAAGGTCCGCATTGCCTTGATGCTTTTGTAATCGTTGTATTATTTTAATGGGTAAATTAATTATTGTAATTAGTAAGAAAGAGAACAGACCAGTCATGAAAACGGGGAAGGCCACCCAGAGAGGGGTGCTTTGTGATTGTTGAAACTGTGAGTTCAACGCTATCAAAATTCGTGGCCCACGCCGATCGTACCTACCACAGATCAGCAGGGAGCATTTTTTTGGCCGATGGTCGATCACTACAAAAGTGTTATATTTAAAAAATTATTGTAATTATTAAGTTTTCAATCATAATTATTCACCAAGTAATTCAAACACTCCCAGGCCATTAAGGGTGTAAACGAGTTAAACCTGTTCGCAAGTTTTTTGCGTTCGGCTCGCACTCATTAATTTTGTGCTCGAAAAAATACTCGGCTCGAAATAGATAAACTCGTTGAACAACAAACAGAGCTTCAACAAAGGAGTGTTCAGCTCGGCTTGGCTCGAAATTCGAATTTAATATATTCAAACTTGAAAAAATATTCAGTTTGACTCGATTCGTAAATACTATTGAGGTCACATTAAACTTATATAATATTAGAAAATTTTTTTAATCTTATATAAGTCGAGTACAAACCGAACACAAATATTCGCTCGATTCAAGCTCTACTTAAGCTTAGCTCGAGCTCGACTTAAACTCAGCTCGAAACACAGCGAAAACACAAGTTAAGTTCAAACAATATAAATTTTGGACAAATTGGCTCGACTCATTTACATTTAAATTCGGCTCGGCTCGACTCGTTTTATATCAAACTAAATTCAAGCACACTCTTACTCGGCTCGGCTCGACTCGTTTACACCCCTACAACCCACAAAGGATGCCAGCGCCATTGCCGCCCCTAGCGTCATGCTCATCATCAACGAGCCCACTGCAGCCACCATCGCGCGCCTATGAATTAGCTAAGTAAAGCACCCGAGATGGCGATCAGAACATCATTAAATGAATTAATTGGCCATCACGAGCATGGAGTTCTGATGCATCTCTTTTAAAAAAAACAAAAAAAAACAAAAAAAAAAAACAAATAAGAACCATACGCCTTGGTTTTGGTATAATATCACCCTTGGGCTATACTAGCAATCATTCATGTATTTGAAGTTGGGTGATTACTTGATATTTTAACTTGGAGACATTTGGAGATTGGGTGATCTACAAAAACTGATCAAATTGGCATTTTGGCTATAAACGGCTTAATATGATAGGAGCACTTCATACTTAATTCTCCATAATACACAATAATGATGATCCTGCCAAGCATAAATCAGAATTAATATTGTTTCTAAAAGTTGCATACAAAACGACATCACATATTCATTCTATAAAAAAAAATCACATATTTCAAAGAGAAATTAACTGCTCTAACTGTGTACTTGACAACACAAATTCATTGTTAGGAACTACTGTATGCATGTATGTCGTCTATAAAGGATCACTAATTACAGAATAAAAACTTGATTAGTTTCGGTTGCCACGATGAGATTCTAATATCAGAGCGGTTGAGTTTCATCAGCTCCTTACAATGATTTCCGTGTTCGTCTTTTAATACGTGAAAAAATCAATTGATCCAGCGAAACAGATGGAAACGCTAAGCAAGGTTATAGAATTTTTCTTTATCAAAACGCAAAGCTTAAACTTTCATTGACAAAAGGTTTTTATGACACTTAATAGTCTCCGGAAAATCTAAGAAAATGTAGTGCAAGAGCTTGAGCCTGTCTCCTGAGGTTAATTCGGCAAATTTGAACGATTTAATCCAAGTATTCAGAAGCTCGGGAGCTGCCGGTAAAACAAGCATTTCCACACCCAAATTGAAAAGCATCTGTAAGACGAACAAGTAACCAGAAAATACAAACACGTTTCAGCAGACAAAAGGAATTTTTCAAGAGACGAATTAGCTACGAAGTGTGATTCTCATTTCTATTTTGTATTACCTTTTCTAGCTCAGAAACAAGAATTCGGCACATGCCTTGCTTTCGATACTGAAAAAGAGTGCCGATTAATGGCATTTCTGCAACCTTTCCCCCAAAAATCCTATAGGAAAAAAATTTATTGTCAGGAAATGAAATTTCAATGCCAAAGAAAATCATGTAAGAAGAACCAGTATAATATCAACCTTATCACTGCCGCCGTGACCAACGCATTGTCCTTTTCTAGAATCAAGGTGTAGAATCCTTTGAAATTTAATCGCTTCGAAACAGATCTTCAGATCGAGAATGGAAATTAAATGTCAACATCTGATGCTGATTGAAAAATACGAAATTCGGCTCCTTTATGCCAAGAAAAAGAAGTACAAGGGAAAAGTGGCCTAACCTTCTGTTGAAGATTATATCACGGGCAAGATCTCTTCCGGTAGATGGATCATACAAATTAACAAAGCATTCATCAAGGACGCTTACTGCGAGCCATAGCTTGCTGATGTGCTCAACCTCATTGCCTTCCTCGTATCGCAGTATCCTCCAAGTTAAGCCCATAATGCCGGTTAGATTTGGTTTTCCAAGAAGCTCTCTTAGACCAGCAAAAACCTGCAGACGGTAACATAGTAAGTTTAGAGGTGAAGAAAAAATCAACAAAAGAAATTAAATGTCCAAGCCGTTTAATAAGAGCATTGTTTCTACCATAGAGCACTGTTTACTGCATAACCAAGTATTCTGCTCGCATCGTCCACTTCCAGTTTCTTCAATGCCAGCCAAGCAACTTATATGAACTACAAGAAACACATGACACATGTTTACAACATAAGGGGAAGAAACTAAACAGAAAAGAGTGAAAGATCAGATGGAAAAAAACCCGACAATTTCGTTCACATTGTTCACAGCGAACTGTTTTCAATTCCACTGATTGCCCTTGGCAACATATTGCACACTGACATGATGGACAAGACCACTCTCCATCGGGAATTCCCTGCAGAAGCATGAATGTCATCTCTCAGCAAAGTAAGCACAAAATAATTATGAAATATGCAACTAAGCGAAAGAACTTTATCCCCCTCCCCACCCCCACCGACACACACACACACAAAAAAGGAAAAAAAAAAGCCTAAGCAAAAGAAAGTCGAGAAAAGCAGCTCCCGAGAATGCCCCTTACTGTCCAATTAGTCAAAGCTCAACACGTATTGCGTAAAGCATATATACCTCCAAGCCAACACAGGATAAGTGGTACACGGCGGGGCATTTATCGCAACACAACAAGTCGCCACCTTCGTGACAAGCAGAACACACGCTCTCATTTTCGTAAGGCTCCTGTGGGGATTTCTTACAGGGGCTAGAGCTAGGATCCCAAACACGATCTGGCCCTTCCAAACCTTCCTTCTGACGCTCTAACAGAGAACTCCCGTCAGAGAAGAAGATATTAGCTGAGGGTTGATGGCTGCTGCCCCCTGCATGGGCCTCAAAGCGAGGCAAACTGAACACCACACTGCAGCAGCTGCACAAGATTCCTTCCCTCACCACCTTGCCAGACGCCCTGGTACTTCCATCCTCGTTATTCAAATACCTCGCAGCCTCCCCCTCCTGAATAATTCTCTTATCAATCAGCCATGACAGCAAAGAGTTGGGCCTACTTTTGCTAAAGGAGGCCTCAGTTAGCACTTCCTCTCTTATTACAACTGATGTTGCTTTAACATCAGCAATCTTCAGCTTTCTGCTACATTTCTTATTGCGTTTTTTTCTGCGCAAGTGAGCTCTTGAAGACAAGCTCACTGGAGAAAACTTCTCGCAAGAGAGACTGCTCGAGTCCGATGAAGTGTTGGAAGTACTGGGCTCTGGATGATTGGATGAACGACAGGAGGTACTGGGCTGTGAACCAATCAATGGACCACCGGAAATGCTAGGCTTGGACAGCTCATCGGATTTTCCACCGGAAATACTAGGCTTGGACAGCTCATCGGATTTTTCAAGATAACCCTTGCAGGCTGTCTGGAGAGAGATATAGACGTTCCCCTCTGGCGATTCGTATCGGAGCTCTTTCCTCCCCGCCTTATCTATATTCCAGAACTTCCACCCTTCTGCTGCCAGATGTTTCTTTGCTTTCATCCTCAGAACATTTAAGTCGACGTTTGCATTCCCAACCTCCATCTTGCCACACATGAACACATAGCCGGAGTAATCTCTCACGGCTTCCAAGCAGACCTCCTTCTCCACCTTCACATACCCATACGGTGCTCTCCTACGTTTCTTGTTCTGGGGCTTAACCCTCCCATTCACCAGAGATGGTCTCCCACGTTTCTTCTCTTGTTTCCCTTCTTTAAACTGCTCAGGCAACGACGTGGAGGCAGATGGACATAAACGTAAAACACTATTCGAAGCATTCACTGGTTTAGCTCCACCTTCAAGTGGCTTCCTGTCTTCCTCATTCTTCAAGTAATAGCAGACTTTCCTAAGTGAGTAGAAGGTCCTTCCCTGGGGAGAAACGTATCGGAATCTCTTACAAGAGGCATCTTTTTTGGTCTCAATGATCCAACCCAGGTAGAGAATGTGAGAGCGAGGACCATCCTCGGATTTACTTGGCTTTTGACTGTAATCAAGCGCAGCCTGATGCTTATAAGTGGGTACCAATTTATTTTCCCATGCCTTCCAACACCTCTCATCACCCGCCATTTTCAACCTGCAACATCAAAGTCACAATGGATGCAAACAAATCGAAAATAGTATATATATATAGTTATATATGTATAGTTATACTTTGCAGGTCAACATATCTCATTTAAGACAGAAACAAATCTTTAACAACAACCACAAAAGGGGGGGTGGAGGGAATTCCAAGACACCACTTTTATCCGTCCATTTCAGAGGAGAACTCAGATGCAACCTCCACTCTAAACCACACACGAAGACAACGCAAGAACATTTTTCGACGCCATGCATATAATTTTCACTCCAACACCGGCACCGCCCACCTAACAACCAAACATCAAATCACCGCCCCCGAAGCCGCAACAACGCCACCAAAGGCACGCACATCTCCGCCATATAACCATTAAAAGCATGACTAATCCATCGTCAAGAACTTTAAAAAACGACGAATAACAACTTCCACATCGCAAGAAACGACATGCACAAAGAACCAAGAATCCCCCACAAAACCCCCCCCATTGTGCATAAAAATCATACCTTTCGAAGCGGCACCAAGCAGCCAGAACCTCGAACACTGTATCGTCCTTGGAATGGGAAAAAGGATGGGAAAAAAGGGTGGAGATGGTCTAGGGTTTGGGAGGGGGGATATTGCTTGGGGAGCAACGATGGGTTTAGTGGTAGTAGTACCAATGGAGAAGAAGGACGCGAGCGTCGCCCGGAGACGTAACGCCTAATTTGCAAGGCACGTTAAATTTTTTGGGATCGATGGCCGTTGATGGGTCTTGGTGGGCCACGAAGTGGACGGACATGATTCAGGAAGTGTCCACCTACGGTTCCTATGGGGACCACGGCGCGGACCCGCGGGAAGGTGATGGAGAGACAGTTACTTCGGTTAAGTACAATGGCGTTGGACAGGCGAGGAATTTGCGATTAAAAAGGTCGTTTCATACATTACTCACGATTAAGGATAACTTCATGCTATAATATTTTTAACATAGTTTTTTATTTGCCCACAATCTAGGTTAATTAAAAAATAATAATTTGGATCCGAAATTAATTAAAAAAAAATTGTACTGATAACGGTCACTCAAAATGGTCAGATTTTGCCGCCCCAACCGTGACAATCTAGGGACATCAACTGACTTAAGGCTACTAGAATTAGTTTATCTTGTCTGAGCTGGCTAAGTTATCCTTAGGCAAGCATGACATGTAGGTGGCTAAATTAGACTAACCATATAGAGAGTTTGAGAGGTGGTCAGGGTGGACGATGGGGTAGTGAGATCTGTCCGACTCCAAGATTATCGTCATTTAAGAGTGCATGGATCTGGAGCGGCCATGCTCCTCCACACGACTGGAAGCTATGAAATGGCAGCAATTTTTTATATTAATTTTTTTTAAGTGGATCAAAGGTAATTAAGACATTAGACCAAAAAAAATCGTTTGAATCGTGAATAATAGGTTAAAATTTCCTTTAATTGTAAGTACTCTTTAAAGAGTTTTTTTTTTTTTTGTCGATGTAATACTTGTGTTTTGCAAAACAAAAAAAGAGAGAAAGCCATGTAAGGATTTGTTTGATTGGCACAAAAGAAATATAAATGACATATAAATTTTAAATTGTTGACCCTCCTAAAAAATATCTAATATCGTCATAAATGCTCAATAATTTTTATATGATAGCTAACTGTGACATAAAAAGTTTTTTTTTATAAGTCTATTCTAAAAGGGTATTGTTTTCTTCTTGATTCTAACAGGATGCATAATCTCTTTTAAAAATGTTGTATTTCATTGTGAAGAGGTGAACTCATTAGATTGTATCTCTGAAAAAAAGTTAATATCTAGAATGTTGTACCTTGTCGACAGAAAAAAAGAAAAAAAACTCTATAAATTCGTATTTTCCTGTTCAAATAATTTCTTACAATTCTTAATTTTTTGCCCCTCTCCATAATTCTTACCAACTGTGGGTGGTTGGTATGTTATTTATTTTTGTCTATTCATTGTTAAAGATCTATCCATTCAGTTTTTTTTTTTAAAAAAACTCATTATATCTACTTCATGTGATTTATCCCTTGCGTCATTTTTAAAAGTTGGTTTAAGTATAATGTTGAATACTATCTTTGCATTCTATTTTTCCAGCAAACTTTTTTTTTACAAAAAGCATTCAATCTTTTTTTTTTTTTAAAAAAACGTCTCCTTGTAGAAGGATGTGCTCCTAAGAGGGATGCTCTCGTGACTCCTTATAAAATTATACACTTTTTTATTGTAACTTATTGAAAAGGGTCATATTTAAGAGGTTGCATATAAAAAAAATTATAAATTCCGATCTTTATATGTAAAAAAAAATTTACAACTTTTTCCCCTAAGGATTATCCTCCAAATTTATCACTATGGGCTCATTCAAAAAAGGAGAAATATAGTATTTAGATCTATTCATATCATTTTTAAGATCCATTCATCCACGCTTTTTTTTAAAGAATTCTTATTGTTTTTGTTTCATCCACTTTCTCTTTAATGGTTTTTAAAATTAGTTTAAGCACGTCATTTTTAATAATCTTTGTAAACAAATACTTCAATTTTTTTAAACAAATCTTCAACTATTTTTAAATTTATGGGTCATATTTAAGAGGTTGCATATAAAAAAAATTATAAATTCCGATCTTTATATGTAAAAAAAAAATTTACAACTTTTTCCCCTAAAGATTATCCTCCAAATTTATCACTATGGGCTCATTCAAAAAAAGAGAATATAGTATTTAGATCTATTCATATCATTTTTAAGATCCATTCATCCACGCTTTTTTTTAAAGAATTCTTATTGTTTTTGTTTCATCCACTTTCTCTTTAATGGTTTTTAAAATTAGTTTAAGCACGTCATTTTTAATAATCTTTGTAAACAAATACTTCAATTTTTTTTTAAACAAAATTTCAACTATTTTTAAATTTATGAAGTTTGTTCCAACTTAAGTTAAAAAATGCTGATTTTTTTAACCTTAGTGTTATTAAATTTCTTTTATTTAGCCATGTCTACTGTTTTTTTATTGTCTTTTGCGATCTATTCCTTCGATGATATTTTAAAAAAAAATAAATTCTTTAATTATTTTTAAAATATTTTTATTGCTAAGAATAGCGCATGTGAACTTAGTATTCTACTTTCCATAAATTATAGCTTGAACTAATACAAATTAATACTTTTACTTTTGTTCCCAAATCAGCCTCTTGATATTATATCATTACTTCTACGTACAAATATTTATATAATATTGATCATTGCGTTTTGGTTAATTTAATTTAATCACAACTACATGCAATTAGGTCACCAATTAGCTCTTTTATGCAAAAAAATGTTCTCTTTTTCTTGTCTCTTAGGATAAGAAAAAAAAAGGATAACCAATTGTATATTGAAGGACAAGAAGTATAAGTATGATATTATGAATAAAAATGTATTAAGTAAATTATTAAGGTCATATTGAACATTTTGTCAACTACGTGCATCTAAGCTCTAATTTTGAATAGAATCAGACCATGCCAAGTTTTTTTGTTCAAGCTTTCTTCATAGTTTATTGAGTTATAATTATCAAGCTAAAAATTTATTCACGTCAAAGATAATGAGTCATAATTGAAGTTGAACTGACCTGAACACATTATATTCATAAGTTGGTTTGATTTAATTATTCTGGACAATTATAATTACGATCTATTATGCTTACACTTATATATAACTATAGTTGACTTATACACGAAATAATTAATCAATATTATATTTTGTATAAATACAACTGAATATAATTATTTTTATAAAATTAATTATTTAAAAAATTATATTATTTATATTATTTTTATGTCAACCAAGCAAATGCTTAGCTGTACCTTAATCATATAACAGACGACCAAAACGTAACGCACATTTAAGTTCAAAGGGACAATGAGCGTACGTCGGTTAAATATAAAGCGATTTTATATATTATAATAAGTATTAACCAATTACCACTAACCAAACTATCTACTCACTCAAATTAAATGGAACTCCACCAGCCGAGCCAAATTACACATTAAGTAAAATTAAAAATGAATACTTTTTATTAGTAAGTCGAGCATCAAATTAAATAAAATTTTTTGAACAGGTTAATAATATTTTTAGAGATAAAATTGATAATTTTAATGATTTTGAGGAAATTGTTAAAACTATAAATAATTTTTAATTAATCAATATCATTTCTAAGAAAATATCATTAACCTTTCTTAATATAAAACATAATAACTTCAATTAATCAACCCTGATCCCAAATGTGTCCTAAAAACTTTTTTTTTTATTTATTTATCCCAAAACTCAAATTTAATCAACCTCTTTCTTGTCCCTTCCACGGCCTTGTACTTAGGGCTGTTAATTAACGAGCTACCTCGTAAGCATTCGACTCGATTCAAAACTCGATATTTAAATATTCGAACTCGACTCAAATCCTATGAGTCGAGTTTGAGCAAAACAGTATTTAATTTGATTTAACTTAGTTACGACTCGAACTCGACTTATAAAATAATATAATAATATATACAATATTACTTATTTACTCAAAATATATTTAAAATTATAAATAAATAATATTAATTATACATTAAATAATAGTGATAGTAAGAGTATTTTATTTTTTTTATTAAATTTGAGTCATCGTTTTAATCAAATGATTAAGATTAAAATTTGAAAAAAAATACTATCTACTCCAAATTAAAATAATATATATATACTAATAAGTTTAATTATAATTAGTTATATATATATATATATATATTTAATATAATAATAATATAATGAAATAATTTAGATAAAAAGTCTTCGTATTAAAGACTTAAGGGTATTTTTTAATTAATATACTTTTTACCTTGTAATCGAACGAGTTTCGAACTTTATATTTAAACTCGAGTTCAACTCGAACGCCGTAAAAGTCTCGGATCGCTCTCTGTTTTTTAACACCCAAATCGTACTCCACTCACTCAACACAATCGCTGCATCTCTTTACCCTATCCGATGCGGGCCCCGCGCCACTCCTCCAAAGCCGGCGCCGGCACCGGCACCGGCGCCCCTCCGGCCGCCGGCGAGAACGACGCCGCGGGGCGATCGGCGCTGAGGAAGGAGGGAGGCGTCGTCCGGGCCTGGCTGGTGCTGGACGCGGCGGGGCGGCGGAGGCGATGGACGCCGGGAAGCACTCGATCATGCGCCGGACGGGTCTTCCAGCGAGGGACCTGCCGATACTGGATCCGCAGCTGTCGTACCCGTCGACGGTGGCGGGAAGGGAGCGGGCGGTGGTGACAAATCTGGAGCACATCATGGCCTTCATCACCGCTCAGTGGGTGCTCCTCCTCCGTCTCCCCTTTTGTTGATGAGCTCCAGCGCCGAATCCACTTCCACCACGCCACCACCGCCCGCTCTCATGAGGTCCTCCGTCTCCCTTCTCCTTTCCCCCCCCTTCTTTTAAATATTGCGTTGAAAAAAAGTTTTTTTCTTAAAAAAAAAACCCTTATAAAGAGATCTACCTTTTGTGTTTCTTTCGCCATCTAATTTGTCGTGGGAATGTGAATGATTTTTTATTCATTTTTACTGATTTCTTTGCCAGTTAGTTTTTATGTAGTTGATATAATTTGATTATCATCCGTCTTTTTATTGACTCTTTTGTTCTATTTATTACTCTAGTTTACTAGATAAGTGAACCTTTAATTCTCTTTTGGAACTCAAGGAAGGAAGTGCTAGGAATGGTGAAGCAAAGTGGGCAGACCAGTATGATGATTATTTCCCGTCCACAAATGCAAGCCCTCAACAGTATTCACAGAGGCCTATTAAATCAGAAAATCTGAAAAAGATGTATGAAGTGTTGCAACCAGATGATGAAGATGATAAACCTAATATCCGAAATGGAGATGGAAGTAGAGTTCTTCGATTTGAGTTTATTCCCTGGAAGCATGCCTGGAGGGTGCTTGCAGTTGTTTGGACAATGAGGTAATAGAGGTTATTTCTTCATATTGATATGCTTTACAATTAGTGTTTTGTATTGTAGTTTGCAATACCATGTATATTTCCAGGTGCATTTCATCCATTTTAAAAACGATATGCTGAAATATTTAGTAGATATATGTGTTTTGTTATATACCCCTTCCCAAAAAATCATCTTTTAGCTGTTAACCTTTACTATCTAAATTCTTGCAATTGATTTTTTTATGTATTTCGGGTAATACAGTTAACTCCCATTTATTTGCAACAGGCAAGGACATTGGAGCGAGAAGCACATCCCGCCCTTGACAAGCTCACGTCCAAAATCAGCACTCTTAATTTAGAGCGTGTGTGCCAGATTAAAAGCCGTTTGGTTGCCATAACAGGGCGTGTTCAGAAGGTTAGGTCTTCCTGATATATATTTTATCCAAGCAATTTTTTAACAGTTGGTCTATAGTAATAGTTGTTTATTTTATTTTATTTTTTTGGTTGAATACTCATGTGGAAGGCCAATGTTTTGGATAGAGGATGATAAAAAAATTGTGTTTACTATATCGGCGTTGTTCAAAATATGAGGTAAAGGCCTCCTCCAATGCAGTGCCAATATGAATGTGATGATCACGCATATGCAACTGATACCACTCCTGTGCTTCATCATCAACGTGATATGCAGCAATAGCTATCTTATTCTTCTCTAAAGTAGCATACATTTCAAAATATTGCTCGCAATGTGAGATCCAAAGAATGGGTTCCCCTCACCATTGCACCTCTTGAATTTAAACCTTCCTACGAGAGATGCGAAAGATGGATCTTTTGCAATTGGAGATCCCATTGCATTATGTTGATTGAGAATCTCAGATTTGCGAAGCATTGTTTTAAGGGTTTGCATACAAGTATCGACGGAGTCTTTCAATTGAATTTGCCCTAATGCCAACTTAGTTAAACTGGGTAGGACAGTGTACCTCTTCATCCAAATCAGGTGGTTCTTCTTCTCCCATGGTTTTTCTTGATCAGCGTTGCTCTGGGACCAATTTGATGCAGTCTTCTGGATTCGGTAGAATGCCCTTGCCACATGGATCGATTATAGCCACTTTTCTGGATGAATCCATAGATACCTCAGAAGACCCTCAGTAGAGATTGGTGTGAAAATTATGCGACCTATGAAAGAAGTACAGAGGAAGAAGTAGATAGAGGAGATGGAGAAGAAGAGAGAAGCAAAGAAGATGGAGAGGGAGAAGGAAAGGTTGGAGAAGAATTGTAGTAAATTTCATTCATACCATCCAAAGTACAACTTTCCCCATTTTGTTTTCAGATACATTCAAATTCAAATTCAAAATTGAAATCACTATATTTTTTTGTTTTTACCGCTTAAACTCAACAAACAAACTAGTTAGCTTTATTTTTTTAACAACAAATTTTAATTTTCGTATGCTTATTAACTAAAATACCCTTCTAACTGTTTTAATTGACTGCACTTCTTCTTCTATCAATGCTGCATAATTAATGTATGCTACATGCTCTTTTGTAAAATATATTGTACTAATCTGGTAGTGTTTATTTTATTTTATTTTTATTTTTTATTTTTTATTTTTTTAATTCGCAGCCAAATTTGGTCTAGTGTTCTTAGAAAAAAAAATTTGATGTCTGGCTTTTGGTGATTTCATACACACATTTGATATGGAATAACCAAGAATGCGGCCACGTGTTTTTGCCAGGTAAGGGATGAACTTGAACATCTGCTGGATGATGATGATGACATGGCTGAGATGTACCTGACTGATAAGCTCATGCAGCATCTCGATGGATCTTCTGTTTCTTCTTTAATCGATCAAGGAGCTTTGAAGATGCTGTTTTTAAGACAGATAACTATGATGAACGGTACTTGTAGTATGCTTATGTTTAGATGCAAACTTCAGCGGTCATATTAAATGATTCTTTTTTGTAGGGCACCTGCTGAAACTTCTTCTGAGACCAATGATGTCTCTAGTGCTGACAATGCCACATTTGAGCATTTTCATGATGAAGAACAGATAGCAGCATCTACTGTATTTACTGGACATAGTCGTGGAACCCGCACCAGCAGCACACAGTACCAGCAAGCATCTGGATGTGGAGGAACTGGAGATGCTTCTGGAGGCATACTTTGTACAGATAGATGGCACACTGAATAAGCAAGCTGTCCACGGTAATCAAAACTTATGTTTTAACATAGTTGTCTCTCGATACATCTGTTCTTGAATGAGTTTGAGATGCCATTTTTCTCTCAGACGGTTCTAAAATAGTGGTTTCTTCACAGCTGAGGGAGTACATAGATGATACGGAGGATTATGTCAACATAATGTTGGATGACAAGCAGAACCATCTTTTACAAATGGGAGTAATGTTAACCACAGCTACTCTTCTGGTGAGTGCCTTTGTTGTGGTGGTTGGTGTGTTTGGAATGAATATTACAATTGACCTGTTTGACGAAAACAAAGCTGGTGATCGGGAGTTTTTGTGGACAATCACCGGTGGAGCTGCTGGTACTCTTGTCCTGTATATAATCGCAATGGCATGGTGTAAACTCAGGCATGTACTGGAGTAACTAGGATTAGGAGTGGAACTTTTTTTTGCTATCGAAATATCGCTTGTAATATCTAATATTGACTCGTACACTGTTGATGTGTATGTAATAAAGGTTGATTACTATGTTAAATGAAGCTGAAGTACTGGGATGTTCGCCCTTGATTTCTCCATCTATTACAAAAGATTTCTCTGGCCTTATTTTTGGCGGATGATGGGGACGAAAGAAGGAAAGAATTTGCACACTCCTTTCCAGAATTCAATGTTGAAAATTTTAGATGAGATTGCCGGCTCATGGGACACTTGCTTGATGGTAATAATTTGGGCAATCAAGATTTATTTTAAATTTTCCCGCACTAAATATCTGAAAAGTGAAGTTGCAACACTCGGTACTAATCTATCAGATAAGCAGCGTATGAAAATTGGTTTCTTCTTGCAAGCATGGACAAGAACCTGGTCCACTTGATGCTTCATCTTTTCTGTGGATGAGAATCATCTACCGCAGCCAACTCGGTAAACCTGATGCGCGTCTACGTCCCCATAGTTCCAGCACCGAGCAGAAACCATGAGAATGGCAACTCTGATGCACAAGCACCTGTTTACTTTCACGGGAGTGAAGGACCACTATACAAGATCAACCGATGCAATACCAATACCTCAAGCAAAGCAGTCATTAGGAGGAAGAAGAGGTCTCCTTTCGTCCTCCTTTCTCGCTTTTGCTGCTGCATTTCCAGAAGCCAACGATTCGAGGAGTGCTCTTCTACGGAGTATTTGTTCCCTTTCCTTAATACCCATTGCTGCAAATTGAGCTACTCATTCACTGTTTAACTCGATATTTGTTTGGATATTGTTAGAGTACCTTAACAAATCCCAGGAGAACAAGGCAAAGAATGACAAGGAGGTAACATGTTTTTTTCACCCCTCGATGGAAATTGTTATGGTTTTGTGTAGACTAATTAATTTCTTGTCCTGTACTTTTATTGAAGAGGCTTGAAGATTATTACAAGAGGAACTACAAAGACTACTTTGAGTTTATAGAAGGAACTTTAAAAGGGAAAACTGAGGGGCTCACTGAATCAGAAAAGGGCATCCTTGACTGGCTTCAGAGGAACAGAAAACAATGAGAAAATTAGACTCTGTAAGTGGTATCATTATGGGCTCAACTATTCTCCTTGAAGCTCTGAACAAAAAACACTGGGTAGTGCACACATGTTCAAATCTAATTCACTCTTTCCTTTCTTAATATCCATCGAAGAAATTATATATTTGTGCATTTGTGCCCCGGTGACTTCTCTTCATCCTATAATTCATCATTACTCTTTTAGGTGGGGTTACACTGTTGCGCTCAAGACTCATTATACAGACAAAAGTACTATTAACGAAACAGTTCTGTAGATGGATATTCTTCTGTTTTCTTCTGCATAAAGACGTCAAAAAGAATTCTTGCTCAAATATCCATGCCTGTGGGGGAGATCAAGGACTGGGGCAAGAACATCCCTGGTTTTCTCGCCCATGTGCTCTCAGACTTGCTTGTGGTTCTGGAGCACATGCTGGCCATGGAATTACTTAAACAAATGCATATTACACGTTCCCACTGCCTGGAAGAGATGAAGAAACCAATGAAACCAAAAAAATAAGAGTTATTTCAGAACAGGGAAAAGATTGATATATAGTTTCTGATACTTGCATGGTACCATATTGTTAGGATTTAGGAATTTGAAAGGCTGGCTCTATTGGAACTTGAAAGCAGATGGTTCTAATTTTGAATCCCTGGTTGGGGCATTTTTAGTCATGAGTCAAAAGCTGGGATCCTTTTCTATGTGAAGTCTATATATATTGAGATTATTATTTGGAAATGTTGTTCAGAGATTGAAAAGGGTGTCATGATGATCGCCACCATCTGTCATGTCTTACCCTTTCCGGTTAAGTTGATCCAAACTTAATTATCCAATGGTGAACTTCAGTTCACATTGAAATGAGCAGTTTTCAGTAGAGAAGGAAGAAAAATTTCATCCAACCCAATAACAACAGAGCATTCCTTGACAAAGTATAAACCCTGTCGTTGTTTAATCACGGGAAAATATATAATGGTATCATATATATAGGCCAACGCATATTGTACTTCATAATTGAGCAAATTTTTTTTAGCATATCAAATCTTGGTATCTTTCCCAAAAGAAAGATGAAAAAGAAGAGTAATTAATGAACAAAATATTGATTGATTGTAATCGAATAGGACTGCAGGGTACATCAAATCCAGTGAAGGCCACAGAGAAGAAGATAGTGTTGGAGGGAACAGAGGAACAAGAGCATTGAATTGATATACAAAACAATTGCATGGAATTAATACACAAATGGGTGTTCTCTTGAGGTCTGACACAATGAAATATTATGCAGTCAATGTTAATCTGAAGGGACATGTATGAATTATGAACAACACAAGTCCTGGGTTATGAAAATCACATTGCTTTTGGCACTTGTGATTGTTTTCGTAGACAGAAAAAAAATATATAAAAAATTTATCTTAAACAAAAAAAAAAAAGCTCTAATCTCACTTCTTCCCCTCGTGATAACTTTACCGGTCTTCATCTACTGTCATACTAAACATCATATATAATTCAGAGCAGTAAGATTTAGTCTAGAGGAATCGTTTACCTAGGCCAAGGTAGAGGGGGGTGTATACTTATGACCATCCTCGAAATATTGCAAGTCACAAGTTTATGCAAGTGAAGCATGGTGGTTTTAGGGTTTTCACACTTTCTGAATTACTAGAAGATCCAAATGGGTGGAGTACGAGCGAATGTAGTGATGCAGGAAGAAAGATTCTTAGAAAGCATATGTGGACAACAGTTTTCAAGGAGAGGATCACCTTTCCCGACCAAACTAAATTGCATAACCAAGATTCCTTCAGCTGATTGTGCCCTGTTATCTGTGGAAGAGTGGGTTGCTTATTTTGTAAACAACTTGATTCATCCTGCAGGCAGGCTATATGAAAAGTAACGTTGAAGACCACGTAAATATTTTCCCCTGCTGCTGATGGTCATTCTTCCCATTTCTCAAATGGATATCACTTTTCTTTGATTTTGGCATTGAGCAGTTTTATGTCATTTTTCATTGCAGAATATTAGTTAAAGTCTGGTCTTAATTAATTTAGCAAAAGTCCGGCAGGATGTACAAGCCTCCTGCCTTAAAAAAATCACGCTGATCTTCCGTAGACAATCTTCAACCAGAATTATATATTGCTGCTATATTCTATTCCAAATACAAATCAAAATGCGTTTAGATTTTCATCAGAAAGCCATGCAAGCAAATATGTGCAGGACCCCTCTTAAAAATTTTCTTTCTTTCCGACATTCATAAATGAGCCACATAATATTGTGATAGCAAAAAAATGAATAAAAAAGAACAATTTATTCTTCTTTTGCTTGGACTGAACCAGTCCAGCTGCAATTACAGACAAGAGGAAAAGCCCAAGATCTCTCGTAGACGAGCTCCTTTAACAAATATTTCTTCACATTCATGGCTCTGATCAGAGACATATGGGCAGGGGAGACATTGAGACAAAGAGCAGCATCACCATACCTTGTCCCTATTCACTTCCTTGCTGACCTGCAGGCAGACAATGCAGAAGATGTTATTTTTAAGCTTTGAAAAAAAAAAGAAAATGGCGATTAGAATAGTTCAGAACTGAAATGTATAGATCCATCTAAGGATTTTGGTAAACTTAACTGGTATATTTGAAGTTGGTTGGCCAGGTAAAGCCGATTGGAAGAATCTATACTGCTTCTCTCTAAAAGGCTTGTCCTGCAGGATCATGAGCAAGCTCCAAATTATGATAAGTATGATAATGCGAAATCAAACAAGTTGAATATATAGGCATTTTATCTTTAATAAATTGATACTAATGGAATACTGGTTTATGTTGCTAAGGAAAGCTTGTACCATTAAGTGAGTTGAGGACAGACCCAATGAAAACTCCATAGCATCCTCCACTGTTTCCTCCTTGTTGCTGGAACTCGCGCTGCTCTCCTGCAATGGACATGAGAAACCAAACACCGATACTAGCAAGTCTATGAATCAAATGGAAGAAGCTCATGAAGATTTTGATTTGTTCTGAGCTTACCCATTTCATCTCTTTGATTGTCTTGGAGAAGCTCCCCGCATAGGAGCTAGCAGTGTCATCCATCCATGGCAGTCGCTTTTCCTGCTCCGATTTCCTCGTACCTCTCCTTGAACTCTCGCTCTTCCTGGTCGGTGCGAGTGAAGAAGAAGCAGATGCAAAACCCGACTTCCCTTGTAGAAAACTTCCATCTTCATGGAGTAGAGCAGGGCCAGAGGAAGCATCAGACATCATTGACATATCATCCCCATCTTGATCCTCATTTCTTCCGCAGCTAAGGTCAACATTAGCCTTCTCAGAGGGAGATGATCTACCACAAGAGGAATGAAGCAGGTACATGGTCCATCCAGATTCACAACCACTGCTGTATTCCAGCTGCTCCTCTTCCATCCCCAACATTCAAACACTTCTCTAAGCTAGCAACTTAATCAAGAGCACCTCACCTCACAGTTATACAAAAGAGATGGTCCAAAACAAGAGAGAATCAAATCCCACCCATATTGTCTAATTAGTTTTTATGGGTCCTTCTTGCTATCACCCCCTTCTTATTAAAGCAGCCAATTGGTTTATGGGCAAGAAAGGGAAAGAAAGAAGAAACGAGAAGCAAGAGGGGGAAGGAAACAATGTTTATATCTTCCATTCTGACTCTACCTTATTTGTTAAGGGTGGGCTGGGAGATCGTTGCCACCACTGCATTCATACCACTATTAAACGAGGATAGATTGCCTTGTTGATTGTATCTAGTAAATACTACCAAGTGGACGGTGTTAATATGATTGACAGTTCTTGATTTGCCATTAAAATCAAATAACAAGCGTGAATGTTTAATATGAGAATTTGAATGGACTTTTCCAATATTTTAATTATAAAATGCTCGTGCACAAGAATATTCATCCTCAAATCTCCATATTTTAGTATAAAAAAATATTAGTCTCGTCAAGTTCCATTTAATTATAAGGCTTTGTGATGGAAGTTTTAAAGTCATTCAAATTTTTTAAGTGTTCATTCCATGCTCTTGTTCTAGTCCCACATTTGTTGGTGGGGACGAACTCTTGGGCCAACTCTGGAGTTACTTTTTTCCATAACAATATATGAAAGACTATTAAATAAACATAAATACTTTGAGCCTCACTTGGATTAAAATGCAGCAATTTACTACACAATTCCTCTTTTAAATAATTAGAAATAATAATAATAATAATAATAATAATAATAATAATATTAATAAGTGCATGGCAGTGAAATTCTCAACCTCGAGCCAACTCTTTTCAAGTCGAACAACCCACAGGCTACACATACGGTAGACAAAGGAAAAAATTTGGAGGCTTTGTTCATTGCAATTATCAAAATAATTGATTAATGAGGTTAAAGACCGTTCACATTAATCAGCTCACCTTCCATAATTGTAGACAAAGGTGATGATCAGACCACCTAAGGGGGCATTGACCATCCTTGGCCATGCTCTATTTATAGTGTCTTAAATGGTCAACATGGTGAGTTTCTCACAAAAAAGAAATAGAAAAAAACTATGTTGTACTTGCTTAACTTTGCTAGCTGAATGGATGAAGGATTAGCTTGAAACATGTCTTGACTCCAAATTAATAAAACCACCGAAGCTTAAGCTAAAAGTATTGGAGCCATGATGTTGATGAGAGTTGAAGAAAAGAAAAAAACAGAGAAAAAAAAAACTCCAAACAATTGAAGCTAGT